>UZAF01016939.1:0-18580 GCA_900617895.1 Haemonchus placei
TTAACATTGAGGCAATCTTGAGCTGGATAAATCACCTTTAATTACGTCCACGGACTTCCATCCATTCTGCGATGTGGCAAAACTCATCTCCCGTCGATGTCCTGCAAAAGTCGAACCAAATGCAGTGGCCGACTCCGGAATTCATTGCTTCGTTTTACGCAGTCCGAGCTGCGTAAAACGAGGCAATGAATTGCCTTGCTTCGTGAACCTGAATGGATCTCCGCATTTCGGACAGCGCTGCTCCTCCAACAGTGGCCCACAATCCACCAATCATTCGTCAAATTTTTCCTTCGGCTTAACACGACTCAAACCAATTCTGCTCCGTTCTATATCATTGCTAATTCCTGCACGATGTCAACACCTAATCCAGGGGCCGGGAACCTTTCTCCGAAGACGGCGTTGCGCACGCCGCACTCGCCGCGTATCGCAGTATTGCGATGGAAGATTGGAGCGCGCAATTTGTGAGGTAGGGAGTCCTCTAATCATTTGAATTGGCTGGCCGCTCACTTCAATTTCAATGCGATCTTGATCGTCGCTAATATAGGAGGAGTCATTCTAGTTAAACAAGTCTAATAAACATAAAAACAAGAAAAAGAAAGATAAAAAACGATAAAAACCAATAAAGAAGAAAGGCAACCAACGAAAAATANTGAGTACGGCAATTGCAGTGACATTTGCCGCGTGCCGCAAGGGAGCTACGCCACGCGCGGCGTACCCCTCTACGACCTCGAGATGGCATTACAGTACCACTAATAAGTGTCAGTGGATAGGGTATTTTGATTTGGACCGCGTTATCTTTGGCTGTCATCTTCGGCTGACGCGCCGCGTGCGACGGCCGCGGCGTGACCTAGTCTCGACGGACACGCGGAATGATGCGCACCCCTACGGGGTGAAGGATTTGGGCCTGGTGTTATGTTATATTATGTTTGTTACGCTGCTAAGGCAAACGCTATAAAAGACAATCTTCTAAAATCGACATAATAGACCATGCGAAACAGAGATAAAAGCAGTAGACAAGCAAACTAAGACGAAAACCGCACAACATATAGTGCAACATCAACCCAGATATTAGACAAAGACACAAGTATGGAATCATTGATCAACTCAGAAAACTAGGAAAGCTTATACTTGGTTAGAACCGCTGCCATTTTACGCTTGAACCTATTCAAAGCTTCGACGACGATCAGATTTTTTGTTACTTTTAAGTACGACTACCAGCTCTGAAGGTGAAGCTCGTGGCTCCTAAATTGGTTCTAGGCCTCGGAACAATAATTTTAGTCTGCCCACCTCTCGTCCGAGAATGCGTTTTGTTATAAACGTCAAAGACGCCAAAATCATTACGTTGGTACAGAAGTTTGTGAACCATGCACACATCAAACACCTTACGCCGCGATTCCAATGTTGACAGTTCAAGATATCTGTTACGAATGGAGGCTCTTGGAATACCAGAATAGAAGAAGCATCAACAACGGAAAAGTATTTTACGCGTGAAGTTATTTTGAACTTTTTCAAGGGCAATGACGTCCTTCCTCCGATTGGGACGGAACACTGTGGCACCACTCTCAACCAGAGGACAAACATATGTCTTATAAGCTTTGAGAAGGATTGACTTGTTCGCGGTAGACAGTCCCTTGAAAATGTGCGACGTGCGCAGTAATGCTAGCTTACACCGAGCGCGAATGTGCGTAGAAAAGTCGAGAACTTTGGTGTAGAGAAAGTCAGATCCCTTACAAGGTTTACTCGGGAAATGGTAACACCATCCATGGTATAAGGGCAGGAGGGAAAAGGGGCAAGATTGTTGGCGATCCGATGGAGTCTTCTCCCCGAACGGCTTGTCGTGCTCGCCGCACGCGATCGCGCGTTGTGAAGGAGGATATCAGGCCTCACCCCCAAGCACTCGGCTCTGACAGTGATCTTAGGTGAAATAAGATGTTGGATGCAGAATTTCACATACAACATAATTCCTTTCATAGCATGTTTATATTTGAATCTACAAATCTTACCCGTCACGTGTACGAAGCAGCGAAAAGGAACCTTGGGCGAGAACGCGGAGCATGTGGTGAGGAAGCCAAGGGATTGGTACTGTACCGTGCACCGTTCGGGCCAGGACCAGTAGCCAGATTAATGTAAGAGCTGAGTGCCCGTACTGAATCTCCTTTTCCACCAGAGAGATCCGTTTTTTCCGTTTCCTCACCCTCGGCTACTCTTCCATGCTGATTACATCAGTTATCATTTCATGGTGAATCTATTTATTTTGAAAATAATTCCCAAGGAACCCCCATTGGCCTTGACCAAGCCTTTGATCGACCCTGTTTTTAATGGCTGCGATAGAGGGCCATTCTCTGTCATCCCTATACTAGGAACATTTGATCCAATACAATCTAATCTCCACAACTGTTTATTTTGCAGAAAGCCATCTAATCACGAAATATCCCAGTTCTCTATTTCGCTGGGGTATGTGTACGAACGTGCGTCCGAGGATGCGCGCGGCAAATTGCGCGGCGAAGTTCGTAATGACTTGAACGACTTTGGCGCCTATCATTGGGGCCTAAATTCGAAGTAGAATAGATTAGAAGGATTATCTGACCCTTCTAAACTACTCAACTTTGAGTTTGTGCCCCGAAACTTGGCGCCGCAGTCGTACAAACAGTCACGAACTTCGCCGCGCAATTTGCCGCGCGCACCCTCGGACGCACGTTCGTACCGTCCCCCATTTCGCTGCGCTCCAACCTTCCACGGCTGTGAACGGAGCAGGGAACCGGCTGACGGATACCGTATTCACGAATCTGCCCACAAAAAACTCTCTCCTAATCAACGTGGGGATCATCTGGTTCTCTTGCCCCTTTGAATTACTGTTTTTTCAATTTTGGGCAAATGTTATCGGTATAATTTAATCAATGTTCCCCTTTATTTGAATCAAAAATACGTCAGTAACGTTTGGAACCACTTAAGCGAATCGGAACCGACCCATTAAGAGCCACTTACCTGAATGAGAGTTCTAAATGTCCCCGTCAAGGGCCACTTTTTCGTTAATTGAGTACAAATGTGAACTTTCTTTCTTCGTTTTCATATGAATTTTTCAAAAAGGAATGTGAATGAAATAAGTAGCGACAAATTTTTCACAAATTACACTTATAATAATAAAATTTTTATGTCTCTTTGTACAATCGTTGTTGGCCTTGTGTAGTTACCAAAACATTTGAGAACTAAACCAATTAATGGGAGTGGGTGAAAAAATACTGAGTGACTGAGTATCGTTGAAGTTTGTACCCACAAAGTCTTGATAACTTCCTTGTGAATTCTTAATCAAACTTTCAGAATGTTGGCTCTGTTAAAGTGTTCATCATTGAATGGTTTCTGTCGGACGTTTGTGTCGTCTTCAAGCAGGTGCTATTCCAGCAGACTCTCCAAAATCTCTCAAGCTTTTAGCGGCATTGGGGTAAGGATTTTCATTTTGTTTAATTTTGTAGTTTGAAGCACCTAAGTCAGCTTCCGTAGATGAATCTTTACTGCTTGTAGAAGAAAACAAGCTCTGTTGTGTGCAGGTTTTAGAAACGGAATGCCTCTTTATAGGCCCTCATTTTCTATGACAAATGAGTGGAGGCAAATGCTTCAGTTAAGACGTGTCTCCCAAGCTAGTTATTGACTGCTTAGCAGCTGGGAATAAGTTTGAACACATAAAGTAGTTCTTTTTTGAAGGGGCAAGCTCAGCCTGCAATGGAAGGAAGTGATCACGCTACAAAGTTTTCTTACGATCAACAAATCTCCTCACAGAGGGTCCGTGGCGCAGATGCTGGTAAGGTCTTTTACTATTTCGTTTCTCTTCAGGATATTAATTCTCTCTAGCTTTCAATAGCTGCATGTGCAATATCAGTCGATTGGACAAATAAATAGTATTACAGAAACCGGCGTAATTCCAACAAGCTGGCAGAAACGCTGTCTGGTGATCACAAGACTGTACAACACGATGGGTGACATCCCACAATACGTTTCGTGAGTAAATTACTTCTGTATATGTTATGCAACAACCCAGCAATCAACAAAATCTAAGCTGTGCGATGTCCCTGTACCATCGCCCCGCTTTATCGAACACATTTACTCTTAGAACTGTTTGCAGCATATCGCGCCCGGATTCCTTATAAGCGCTGCAGATAAGTTAGTATTGTAGCAGTTATAATGAAAATTAAGAACTGCAGTCACAAACTGGTCACAAATTCGTTTTGATAAGAAAAGAGATCATCCAATCAAAAGCCGTTTCTTAAGAGTGCGCGTTTTGCGCAGTGTTAGCAACTACAATTACTTCCACGTGGTCTTGAAAGGCTCACAGATGCTACAGCTTAATTTGGTAACATCTTTGTTGTGCTGTAGGATTTCCGTTTACCAAAATGAGCAACTTCCAAACAAGGATGGTGAGGGAGCGCTAATAATCGAATGAGTTCATCTTGTAAGCAGGGCTGAGAAGGGTAGAGTATGCCTGTCTGCCCGAATAAATGCTTTTTCACGTTTTTCAGCTTATTTGCATTTTCATTTTCAACCGGAGCGAATTTGCCGCAGGCGTAAGTATAAACAGAAAAGCGCTCAACTTGTTTTGTACTGTTATACTGCTGGTTGCACATTTCCTAGGCAAATGACACGAGCATCAATCATTGCATTTATTTTTCATTTTGATGAAATGCTTTTTGGACTACTTAATGGTTATTACCACACCTCCCTTCTCAAAATGGCATTATCTCAGCGCTAGTGGCAGTCATCGCGAGCTTCATTGGGACTTTTCGAGCTTCGCCTCTGGCTCCAGAATCGCGCCTCATCACTTCGATAGCTTGTCAGGGTGAACGAAAGGTGATAGGATTATCTCAGCTCGCTTGAGCAATTTCCTTGCATGTCAATTGAGCAGCTTACGTGATGTTTTTTTATGAGAACAAACATTTGCTCAGTTGAGGGTAGCAGATGTAAGAAAAGTTTCTTCAACCAGTGAAGTGGATTAATTACAGAGCTCTGCATTGAGGCTCGGCATTCCATTATTTGACACTAGGTTCAGTGCCTTTAACTGAGCACTCCATGTTTCAGAGGTGGAACGATGAACCGTATGCACGATAGAATGCGTGTCGTCTTCATAGTAGTAGCTGTTGCTTGTTTCTTTGCTTTGTTCTACTACTCACACTATGCGAATGTCAAGAAAGTTGCTCGCGATCGTCAGGCCGGAAAAATCGTCAAGCATATGTGATCCCCCTCATACTTGCCCAAATGTTATTTTGTTCACTTGTATTGTAGTGTTTTCGTCTACGTCTTCATCTCTTCGAAGTATCCTTCGCGGTTGTAGCGATGGCAGTGATAGCACTTCATTAACGAGCCTTATCGAACAGCTCCAACGTTTGGTTTGAGTCTCACAGTACTCGTTATTTCTATCATTTGCAGCCTTCACACCACTTCTAATCGCTTGTTGGTTGTTAGTTTTTAGTGTTTGTTACTTTTTTGTCTGGCGTTACTTAACATTCAGATTTTATTACAGAATAAGTAAACTGCATTTCGTTTAGTCTTGATGTTGTTCGGTGTTCATATTACGCTTTTTTTCAAATCAAAGACCGGAATCGTAGACTCATAACATCACTGCTCGCTCCCCCACAAGTAGTTATTTGGATAGCGACTAATTTCGAGAGTAGTGAGTAACATCGGGAACCACTGCGCGCAAACCGCCCCTCTTTTTTAGGAGTTCAACGAGAAGATCTGTAAAAGTGTTTCGTGGTCATATGGCGCATTGCAAAATCTAGCTATTTCAACTTCGTCGAATTTTATTAATAGCATGATATTCACTGGTGTTTTGTTGGGATTCCTCTGAGGTAATTTAAAATAATTATGTATTTGTGTATTAGTTGCTGTTTACTATTTATTATATTCCAGCAACTAACGTGATTATTCTACCGCTACCTGAAATTACCACAACTAAGGCGGTTTTAGGTCATTCACAGTCAGCGCCTTGTGCTAGCGTTGAATAGGCTACAAACGGAAAAGCAAAACGTTTCAAATGAGTCGGAACGTCTCAAAACGGAAGCGCTTGGCATAAAATAAAACACTGTTCCGTTTACCGCAGTAACGCCTATGATAATTTTAAGGTGACACAGGGTGGGACGCAATTAGCACTTTGCACATTATGAAGGCAGCCACTTCCGACTTCCTGGGTAGGAACTTCATCTACTCTATCGTTAAATAGATCTTAAACGGTACGATTAGTGGAACTACTCAATATTTTGTCCGATGCTTCTCTTACATGGCACACAAATCCAACCCGGCTCTTAATCGCTTAAACTGCATTTCTTTACTCGAAACTGTTTTTGACTTCGTCCATAAATGTGCAGTCAAAAAAAAAAAATGATGAGAAATTTCACACATAACCGCAGGAAGATATGCTTCCAATGTCATCTTGACAGGTGAACGGCCTTTTTCCTCGCTCTTCAACTTCCGCAAAGTTCATGTCTTGGTGATTACAGCCATCTGACTGGTGATATTCATTTTCACAAACAGTAAGAGCTCAGAAACATCATAATATCACCTACCACAAGAACGGTATTTGAACAAAGCCTAATGTACTGCGTCACTACGAATACCTCCTTTACGGCTCATACACTTAGGGATGTAGTTATCGAAATTTTTCTTTATTGATGAGGAATACTTCTCATACTTGTTGAGCCAGCTGATCTCCTTCCTCTGTTAATTTCTTATGCTCGCTGAGAGCCTGCCTAGGTTAGACGGGCTTTGCTAGTCCTATTCAACACAATAAAAAAGACCGAAGAAGAAATCGAATTCAATTATGCAGTCTTGTTTGGCAGTCTAAGAGTTTGGAAAAAGAAGTCTCCCGAATTAGCTCAACAACGAGTGCTACAACAAGTTATTTGGTTACCAACAGTTTCCTTGTGTAGATCCAGTGGCAATTGGGAAGGGGAGCGGTTGATAAAATCGTAGGTTCCCCTTCTCAATATCATTCAATCTAGCCCAAATATTGCCCACTCTAATGACCAATTACATTTCTCTATACGTGCAATTCTCAAGTATATAGGCAAACATGAGAATTTCCAATTCCTCGCTATTTAGCAAAACCTCTTGAATGTATTCTCCTCCATGTTTACGTTGCATCTTATGTTCGTTGTTGAGTACTCTTATTATTATTATTCAAGTACTCTTTCATTATATAGGCTTTCCCGAATACATTTATACAAAAAGTTTACCTCATATTCCTCACGACTCAGAAAACAGACTTAGAAAAATGCTTATCTCATTGATGGGTGCGTTCAGAGTTCAACGAAGTGCACTGCTTTACCGGCTGCTTTCAGAGTTCAACGATGAGCCGACCGACCGACTTGCGCTGTCAACAGGTAGTGAGCAACGCGGTCGGTCGGTCGGACGGTCGCCACGTCGTTAAACTCCCAAACCACCCGTTCCAACCGAAGACTTTCTGCGGCACTAGTGCTGTACCTGCTCTACTTCAGCTCATCTATCTGTTAAGCGGATCATGTATATTTGATTGACTCATTCATTAAATGTCAATGCTTACATTGTCTACTTCGGCACGGCTAGTGAACCTATTCCGCTCACAAGTGAAAAAAACTTAGCCGTAAAGTTACGGTAGCCCTGCTTATTGTGCAACTGCACAATTATTTGAGATGTTTTCCCGCGACGCTTCCCGCGTAAGGAATAGGTTGCCTAGTACAGTTTTTTGCCCATGGTGCTCGATTATTTGGTCAACAGCCATTCAAGCAAGGTGGACAGCTTCTCATCCTTACCCACTGCCCATTACACTCTATGTATCAGAAATAAGCGGCTTTTCAATCCGGTTCGCGAAGTTTTCAGTTCAAGCTTCCCGTCTGGGAGATCATCACCCACTGAGGAGTCATTCACAGCCTCAGATTATATTGCTGAAGATGCTGGAATGAGAGTATACGCTTTCTCGTCGTTGTCTTAGCTCTCGCTCTCGCCGGGAGAGTGTCCTGGTGATTAATACCTCTTCCCTATCAACTTATCTCAATAGGTTAGTCTGTCAGTAGCACTGATGCTCCTTCTTTTTCGACCGCAGGGAAAAACATTGATTTTCACAGGCCAAAGTTCTTTCTTCGTACAATCATAAGGTTGTACTTTCGCTCTCGCTCGTCTCTCTGCGCTCTTGCACTAAACGCTAGAGATGAAGGGCGCAGTAGGATGGCCTCCCAACTCGAGTTTCACCGCAGCATTTCTTATATTATGTTCAACAACTTGTTATATCGGTCACTGTTCGTTTCGCAGGTTTCTTGAAACGTCGATTTACTTTTGTATTATGGTTTCGGTGCTGATAGACTTCTTGAACTTGTAGTGAAATCCTAGGGAAGCCTCCGAGCGTATTTATAGTTAATGACGACTAATGGCCCATCTGCGGCGAGCGATTTTGGCTTCGAGCGACTGGCAACGTCTGTCTATACCGCTTGATCCATAATCCATGCGTTCTTGCTACTACTTGATGATTTTAAAAGTTTAAAACGTACGTGTTTCGCCCTCGTTACCATATATGAGTTATTTACAAATTTTGTGTTGAACAGTTCGGCTACCAACTGGTCAACAAAAAATTTGTAAATAGCTGCCCACTACTGCTTACTTACGATTTGAAAGAGGACCAATATAAACAGTATCGGTCCACTTTCTACTTCATAACTGCTTCCTCACCGTGCTCACGTGACATTCACACTCTTCATCGTGCCTACGTGACTTTAGGAAGGACGCACAAACCGACCCGCAATCAAACACACAAAGTTATCACTTCATATACAGAGAGATTGCTCACAGTGCGACTTTAACACGACATCGTTTTTCTCAGAATGCTTGCTTGTTTGTTTTCTTTTTGGCTACTTACGACGTTGCAACGTTCTTGAGCAGTCTGCGATTCTCATGGTGTTTCGGTATTGTTGAAGTAACTGGAACGGAGCTCGAAGATATGCGAAAAAAGACCGTAGCTGAGCAGAGTCTTGTAGGCGTTCACTTTCACCCTGAATCGCATAACTTATCGATCAAGTAATGTATCGATCGACGCCGTCGCCCTCTCGTCCCATCGCTCGTCGCTTGGCCATCACAAAGTATGAATGTACTAACTAGTGCAACAGTTTTCCTTGTGTATACATAACAATTTAACTATATCTTCACGAAACTCAAAAACTTTCAGGATGTTAACATTGGTAGAACGCTCAGTGCTGATCAGTTTTTATCGTCGTCCGCTCCTAGCATCCATCAAGAGATCCTATTCTGACCGAATATCTGATGCTTATAGATCCGTCAGAGTGAGTTCCTTTACACATTCCTTTATATTAAGTAGTTCTTTGTCTTTTTTGCGCGTTCAGCTCAGTTTCCATGGTCGTCCTTCGTAAAGGCGCATATGGTGAGCTGGGACCGATCCGCACAGGTTTTTCTGTTTCTCCAAAACTTCGGTGTGTAGGTGTGTAGGAAAGAAATGCTGTGGATGATTGTTAAGAGATGTCATATATCAGAGAATCAGTTTGTGTAGATGGGGAATCGTTTTTTAAATACTTTCTTTATGGTTGGGGCGATTTGTTGAAAAGAACAGATTGAATTGAACCGCTATTTGCTGTTATAAGGCAGTACCGATTAGCCGTAGCCCTTTTCTTAAAATCCTCTATCATCGTGCCTCGCTTCAAGCGATTGCTTTAATAATAGCATCACCTTCGTACGGTTGTGAGCTAACGTCCCCACTCAACCGTGTTGTGATTTTTAGCATAATCCAACGAACAGACGTTCTCAGAAAGCAGCAGAACCTTAGCGAAGAGGAAGGATGTGTATCAATGCGAAAAGAGTTTTTCTTGATTAGGAACTAATGCCGCTCGTTTCAATCCCACATTTATACTCTTTCTTTAAGAAGCCGAGTCAGACATCAGTGACCGCGAGTGGTGGTCATGCCACAAAAAGTTCGTACGATCAGCAAATGGCATCACAGAGAGTCCGTGGAGCTGATGCTGGTAGGCCCTTCTTTTGAACTTTTTTTGCTCCAATCTGTTAATTTTTTATACATTGTGGTGAAATATCACATAAAATCTGATTCTTTCGCATTGTTTCAGAAACTGGTCTTATCCCAACAAATTGGCAGAAATTCTGCTTGGTAATCACTGGGCTGTACAAATCGAAAAGTGATATACCTCAATACGTCTCGTAAGTAAATTTGTTCTGTAAATTCTATAATGTTCTGCAAATCATTCTAAAACATCAAAGAAACCTAATCTGTGCAATGCTAGTCTAAATTGGCATCAGTCCACCTCATACCTTTACATATGTTAAAGGTCCTCTCAAGGTGTTCACACCATGACTGTTTTGTAAATATGACGAGCAGTTTTTCTGTAGCAGGTTCATCGGGTTGCCTGGATTGCGTTCGGGCCAATCGCAAGCTCATCTTTTCACTGAGTTTCCTCAGTTCGCGCACTCTACAATCAATAGGTTCAAGGAGGGCATGACCTTCCGAGTACTGGTCTTCTACTTTCTTCTCTCTTCGTCTTCCAAACTTGCCTCATTACTTCAGCAGTTTATTTCAAGTAAAATATTCATTCAGTAAAATATTCAATACTGCAACAAACTTTTCGTTATTTTATCTTCATCACTTCTAGTACTTTCGCGCCGTAACTTTATAGTCCCTTGTGTTCTGAAGTACTTAGGGACGAACATCATATAGCCCCATATTAGGGTCTTGAGACATGGATACGTTTGTGAGAAACTATAGGATGAGTGTTGCTCTGAACTTTCGTCGAATAACGATGTCTCGATATTTTGTTTTTCTTTTGTCAACAGGCGCAGTGCTCCAAAGTGAGAATTCAGTATTTTAGGGGTGGGACGATGAACCGTATGCACGATAGAATGCGGGTCGTCTTCATAGCTGTGGCTGTTGTTTGTTTCTTTGTCTTATTCTATAATATCGAAGCGAAAAATGCCGAAAGAATTGCTCGCGATCGAGATGCCGGAGTCATCGTGAAACAATTGTGATCTGCTTCTAATTTAACCACGTAAGAGTTATTTGCATGTATTGTAATCTTTGTCTAGGCACCCTTCACGTTTTGGAGTTATCCATCGTGGTAGTGGTGACGGCGATGATGGCAGTTCATTTGCAAAACATATTGAACAATTCAATACTACATTTGGTTGTTATAGCATGAGCTATTTTGACCATTTTGAGGATACTTGCGACTAATCTCTTGTGAATTTAACTATTTCTATGTGCCAATTTCTTAGTCGGTTTTAGTCTATGTACAGATTTTTTTTNTTTTTTTTGCAATCTGTAAATTATATTTCTTTGGGTTGTATAGTCTCGATGTGATTCTTAGTCCATTTTGGGAACGTTTTCAAGGTGCTGTACAAGTGCAGGCACAGAAGATGAACCTTTGATTACAATGGTTCATTAGCTTATCGATGGTACAGCAGCCATCATTATTTGAATCGTTTTGAAGTTGTTTTCGAATTGTTTGTGCTTAATGCAGACAAATTAGCTATTCAGATGGGCTTCTTCCGAAAAGTTTTCATGGCTGCTGCTGGAGATCATGAAGGAAAGCAGGTACGATACCGTTTTTGGACGAACTCATATTTTCATCTGAGATTGTTTTGATAAAGCACCTATTCGAATTTTGTCTATTTTAGGAGCATCGTAAAGGCTCATACGAATGGAAAAAAGAAAATTTGACTCCTGAACAAATGAAGCGAACCCAGAACAATGAAGGCCGATTCAGTGGAGTAAGTCATGCTATTTTTATTTGAGTTCGGAAATTTTCATCGTTGTATCGGAGGAATTCTTTCCAAATCGCAAGAAATAGTTGATTACATAGTTGATTACAACTACTCTTTCTGTTTTTACAGTTTTCACTACTTATGAAGCGTGTCTTTCCGAATATAAAGCCATGCCTAACCCACTTCTCACTTGTTGTTGATGTGCAATAGCATTTATGTAAAAGTAAATTATCATATGACTTTTTTTAATAGTGGTCAGTGCTCTAGTCCTTGACATGTGTCGTCCACTTTTCAATCCGGGCTGTAAAAAAGGCGCAGCTTCCGCAGATGAGGTTCAGAGTGATGTCGTTCTTTTGTAGAATTCCTAGTTTGTGCTTCCGAAGTACCGGCAAGTTTCTAATGACGACTTTTCTCGAATATTTGTAGCTAACAGTTCTCTAGACCAGCATGTTGCTCTAAAAATTTTGCGGATTGAACTATAAAGAAGTTGGTTTCGTCGTCCTTGGAACGAAAACATCTTTAAGTACTTCACATCACAAAAGGTTCCTCATAACATGCTGGTTTTGCCTCTGACCAACCAAGGCTAAATTCTTCCTTGTTTCCTCTTGATAAACACTATAAATTCATTAAGTGGAAAAGCGTAAGGTGTTGCTTAGAATATCACAGACAAAATATATTTTTGTTGTTCAGTTATATAGTTCGCACATGATCAAAGCTTAATCGATCTCCCAATGTTGTCTCAGCGTTTGGAAGTTTGGCCCACAGTTGAAGTTTCACACACCCAGCACTTTTAAAAGCTTGCCAAAGTTTCTGCGTTTCCCTTCATAATTGTACATATTATTCTTTCATAGAGGGCGGAGGTGGTGTAGTGGCAAGTGGCGCACTATATCACACGCACGGTCAGGAGTTCGAATCCCGGATCGATGCCCGCCTAGGCCAACCAAGCCTTCCATCCCTCCGGGGTCGGTGAATTGGTACCAGACTCGTCTGGGAGGATAAAAGCACTGACTTGTACATCGGCTGGCCACCGCAAGTCATTGTATAGGCCACATACGCACTCATTACGCCACTACGATTCTGAATGGAAGTCGAGTGCGGGGGCGCATCCCCTGACGGGATTGATTAACGCCAAAAAACTTTATCCTTTTATCCTTTTATTCTTTCATAGATTCCTGCTATTCCTACTGATATTGGATACGACAGTGGAAAAGATATCGGAGGTAAGAAGAAAAGTGGTGTCATTTCCCAAGCAACAAGCAATCCCGGCGTAATTCTTGGAATGGGTCTTACTACCCTTGCTCTGCTGGGCATGTTCAAGTGAGTTTGCGTTGGACTTTCTTTTTCAATTTGTAGTAGACACCTCTCCTTTTTCAGATCTTCTTTCGTGGGGGACAAACTTGGTGCGCAGAAGTATATGCGTTACAGAATCATTGCTCAGTTTTTCACAGTAACAGCTCTTGTAGCTGGAGTTACCCTGTTCGGATCAACTTATGAAGACCCTAATATCAAAAAGCCATCTCCTGCTGTAGCTTAAGCAGTCATTTTTGAAATAGATGCCTTTTCCTGATTTTATTCGCCATGTAAGCATTTAGACGCCCAGTGAATGATTCGACCTGGTAATTTGACTGATTTCGACAATCTAGGCTGTACTTTTCAAATTATTTCGTAGGACATTTACTAGTCTAGGTTTGTTCTCATATTGTATGTTTTATTTCTTTCTTGTACTCGTAACTGTAGATAGATCAAGGGGATCATTCTTTTTTATGTTTTAAGTTATCAACTAATGTACTAACAATAAATGTTCTAGATAATTTGTGTTGTGCACTTGGACATTCATGATTATGCAATGCGTACCTTCTTGTTAGTTTGTTGTTCGTTGTTATTATCATGTGGTTTTCTTCAATCTTTCCAAGCCGCGTTGGCAGCCCATAGAAAGGCGCATTTTCGCTCAGTTAGGCGCACACTGTTTTGTAAAGGAGGACAAGAACGATCAAAATTCCAACAAAATGTTCCTCATTACGCCCTGTATCAATAGTATCCTAGAACCACCTTTTCCTTCGATAACGTTGGTCCATTGACACAGCTCAAAAATCCGTTTTCTCAGTGGTTTCCTCGTATCTCTCCAGCGCATTGAATGTTTATTATGAACAACTAGTAAGTGTTTCTCATTCGATAAACGACTTTCATAAAAAAGTTATAACGATCTCTTTATGGAACGTAGATAAGAGTAGTGTTCTCACGTCACATGGGCACTTCTGTTCATTGTTTACTCTCTTGTATGTATCATCTAGGCCGAGGAATGACTTTCAAGAATTTGAGCGCACCTGAGTCGAGTGGTTGGTTGGACCCAGTAGATTACAAAATAACTACAAAAAATGGTTAATAATGGCGCATCAGTGGCTCCAACGGTAGGGTTTCTTTATGGGGAGGAGCTAAAAACCTATGACCTAGCCTCGGCAGCGAAATTGCAATTTCATTAAAGACAGTACAGTTATATTAGTTTTCTCTTCCAATAAAAAAGTGGGTAGTTGCGATCGGTATTGAATACGAGTAACTGAATATGTCCAGTTGGAGTCATCTTTTGACTTTGAGCCATGGGATTGAAATTTTTTCGTTTTCTCATGCTGCTCATCTATCATAATAGTTCACTGTCACGTTCTCCTTTCTGGGAACATCGAAGCCACGGGTACGAACCGATGCTGGACAGAAGCGCTGTAGCTACCGCTATGGTTTCGAGACTTCGGAAATGCAATCAGGTCTTTATGGACAGAAATTTTCTGGCAAAGGTCACTTTTGGAATGCTATGGAAAGTAATTCCCTATATGCAGGATCGCAGCGGCCGCCAAACGAAAGCGTAAGTGATAAGAACCAACATGGATGCCACCATCGGCCACATTCTTCTCTTGACGTTTTCTCGTATTTATGATAAGCCTGTTTATAATTTGATATTTCGTTACATTTTTGGAAGTTGAGCTCCCATGGGTTCACCTTTTTTCCAGGAAGGCAATGTTGTTTTTTGAGGCTCCTAGACATCAGCGTTTCTTTTTTTCTATTTTGACTTTTGTAGATACTTTTAAGCTTTACCTTACCATACTGTATATTTTTTACAATCCCCTCTCCTTGGGAACTACTACGCAAAAATGTTGACCCCTATCAAAACCGAAGTCCTTGCAAAGGAAAGTTTTCGCAACGATGTCCCTAGGAATTATCTTTGGAGTTGACAACTCAATCAAAACAAAGTAGTGGGACTGGAGTTGTAAGGCTAACGAGTGCACCCACATTAGTTAGAACTGTCTCCGCCCAATGTCCTGGCTAACACATGACAGTCGAGACTGGACATTACCTCTGATAAGATATAAACGTAGTCTTTTTACTGAAAATAGCATCGAAAAGATGGAGAGACATAGTGATATGGAATTTATCGTGTTATCAACAACAGAAACACATTTGCAGGTATTTACCCTGCTATGACCCCTAATATAAGCCGAGTATAAAGAGCGATTTTGTTTGTTCTCAAATGTCGGTTTATGCTTTTGTTTTTGTTGTTGTTGCTAATCATATGTTTTGTTCTATTTATGGCTTATAGTGTGATTGTAAGATTCCAACTCAGACCCTCCCCCCTTCCCCCTTCCCCCCAGCTCAAGATAGACGAAGCACAACGATAGAAACTTAGAGAAACTTAGGATAGAAGTTCTAAATTAACTGAGGACCTCCTCTCGCTGGCATCTCTGGGTGCTTTCAGAGTTCAACAGATTGCGTTCAGGGCGTATCGATCGATCGGTTTCCAGGTTATCAACAAGTGGTCTGCAACCCCGTCAGTTGGTCGGGCGCTGAAACAAGGCACGTCGTTGAACTCTGAAAGCACCTTTTCAGAGTACAGCGTCAAGCGCCTACGCTGTCGCGTCATTTACACTTGCCGCTGTACTTTAAAAGTGCCTATTAGTGTGGGGCGACCTCGTTCAATCGAATGACTGCTGACTTCTCTGCCAGACTAAATTCGATCGATAAGTCGGATATTCATTAATTTATTACAACTGCATATTTTAAAATAGCAAGACGAAACATAAAAACTGAAATTACATTACCATACGTGTGCTTCAGAAGATACGTATACAGGTATATTACATTATATAATCGTACCAGATCATATCATATCATATCATATCTGGATGAAGGAAGATCAGTCATTTTTAACTTCAGGGCTTGCTGGTGAGTTGGCAAAGTGAGAGCTTGCCACATTGTAATAGACTTTTTCATAATCCATTGATACTTCGATTTTCACGCCATACAGCATTGCATATCTTATGTTTACTTGAAGTTTTCCCCTTTTTTCAATTTTCTCACATTTTAGAATGTAACAAAATTATTAATTCATGGAATCCATATCAGTCCATCTCAGTCGGAAAGAGAGGTCAGCAGCCAAACAATTTTGCGAAGTCATCTCGCAGGCCAGTGAATGAATTGTGGAAAGATCTAGTACAGAACCAAAGTTTCATAGCCAAATTAAGGTCTTTGAAAATCGATGCTAACATGTTTCCGAATTAATTTTCCGTGGGGGCATTGGGTCCTACTTGCTTCCACATTAATAGATCCGTGGATGCTCGACGAGGTCCTTGTTTTCTACGGGCACACCATTATCTCTACAGCTGCGTTAGGAAAATAGATTTCACCATACTTCATACCAATATTTGACATCGGAAGCATAGGTGTTGCCAGTTGTAAGGCCCGGGGATCGAATCCTGGTTTCGTGCCGCCTAGGCCGACCAGGCATCCCGTTCCTTCAAAGTCGTCAGTAGGTACCAGACTCGTCTGGAGGGGTAAAGTCTTAAACGTGAAGATTGGTTGGCCTCCGTAAGTCGTTGCATAGGTCAAGAAGACATTCGGGCCGAATTTACGACTTTATGTAGTAGGCGAATTCGGGGCAAATACTGAAAACGTGGTTAATTGAAGACAAATATTATCCTTTACCCTTTTATTTAGCATCAGAGTTAATGTAGTGCATTGGACGCCACTGAACGCATGGCCTTTTTACGATGCATTAGAACCATACATCTTGACCCTGAACGTTTACCACTTTCTCTATTCATATTTATTATAAAACAGTCGACTGAACAGTCTAGATTAAAATAGTGACTCTGAAGAGATGAGCCGAAACCTATCAACGGAAGATTTGTCACCTGATCTCCCAAGTAGCACCAGATCTTCCTACATAGTTTAGATACAATCTCTATCAGCGATGACAGTGATGTACGTGTCTGGAGCTTAGATGGCAATAATGGATCAAGTGGGGAAGCCAAAGTCTGTAAACTCGAACGAATTCCATGATGTTCGTTAAGCGAATCGCTTTTTGTAATATCGGATACGATATTTTCACATTTTCAGAGGTAGGGCAGCTGGGTGCCTATTTAGGGCCCACGAACAAAGACGTCTTTTTGGCCGGTCGAAGAAAAGACAGTGAAGGAGAGATATGGGAGGTATGGGTATTTGCTCCATTCGGGTAAGGTTGTTATGTAGTCTACCTTATTAATTGTCCACTAGACTCTTTTCCTCTATGACTAGCCAAATGTGCTTATGTCCACCAGTTGTGAGTCTGAGGGTTCCCTATATCACTATCTTTGCTCCTCCACCTTGCTGGAGTTTTGTTGAGTAACTACTGAGTTTTAAAAGTTCACTTATGGTGTTTACTTAGGGAGCTCGGGTTTTTTCTCTCTCAAAATCCTGCTTCAAAGGGTGGAGTGAGCAGCTACTAGGACTTTATTTCAGAGTTCCGACGCGCTAAGATAGGGACTATTTTTAATGATTAAGTAACCTTGAAAACCAAAAAATTCCCCTGAATGTGCTCAGCGTTTTTGACATGTCTTCTGAAGTTTTGATTTTTTTTCACGGCAAAAATTCGGCCCATGGAGCTTCTCAAGTTCATCAGTGCCTATTTGTTCCGTAATATTATCACCGCCTAACAATGACTTTTAAGGTTTGGTGTATCGAAAGGTGCTGAAATGGGTCGCTGTNCAAAATCCTGCTTCAAAGGGTGGAGTGAGCAGCTACTAGGACTTTATTTCAGAGTTCCGACGCGCTAAGATGGGGACTATTTTTAATGATTAAGTAACCTTGAAAACCAAAAAACCCTGAATGTGCTCAGCGTTTTTGACATGTCTTCTGTAGTTTTGATTTTTTTTCACGGCAAAAATTCGGCCCATGGAGCTTCTTAAGTTCATCAGTGCCTATTTGTTCCGTAATATTATCACCGCCTAACAATGACTTTTAAGGTTTGGTGTATCGAAAGGTGCTGAAATGGGTCACTGTAGTTGCTCTCACAGCATACGTCGTGCAGCTATGCCTTTATCGCAGTGAAGCCACTGAACCACATGTGGACGGCGAAGTTGACGATGCGTTTGAAGTGGTCCGAGAAGCTTTCAGGTTGGTAATAATTCGGAGGAAGGTATATGAAAAGCTGTTCTATTTAAACAGTTATTCAAAACTGTTATAAAAGTGTGAGCATGAGGTTAACAGTACCTAGATAGCATTTACACCTCGTCAGGAACTCCTGTTAGGTCAGAAATTGTAGGGATGTAGTCTTATGGAACAAGGGTAGCGAGAGAACTCATTCTATAAGGTTCACGTTTTCAGCTCGGCCCGACATTACATCCAGCTTCACATGAGTTCTCATTATCCACTAGTTGAGCTAAGGGTTGAGAGGTCCAATATTGGCACGCAGTAAAGTTAAATATGCTCGTATTACATTTAACACTTTGGAGCATTTAAAATTGAGAATGTCAGTCGGATTTAAATGGAATAGGACCAACCACTCCGATAAGTGTCATATACCCGAATCGAGGGGGAGGGGGGG
>UZAF01016939.1:18585-31615 GCA_900617895.1 Haemonchus placei
GGGGGGGTTCCATGAAAATTACATCCTATCTCGTTTTACAAGGGATGTCGGGCTTGGTACGTACCTAGTACAGATTCGCTTGACTCGTGAAATGTCTGCACTCTCTTTACCGTGTGGATAAGCTCTCTAATTCAGAAAACAGCTCGAATGTTCACAGTACACGTGTAGTGAGCTTTATCTAGCATCCTAGTGCTTTCGAATTCAACGGATGCGATAGTCATTGGGCCATGCCTATTCAGTGGCAAATTGTGACCGAATTAACCCTCGGGAAAAAGTCGAGAAGAATTCAGTTCAAAATCCATGAAATGGCACCCCAAGGTTCAAAGTTCACGACGATTGTTGTTTGCGACGCATGCACTCTTATCACTCCG
The DNA here is from genome assembly GCA_900617895.1 of Haemonchus placei. Taxonomy (NCBI): domain Eukaryota; kingdom Metazoa; phylum Nematoda; class Chromadorea; order Rhabditida; family Trichostrongylidae; genus Haemonchus; species Haemonchus placei. The sequence continues at coordinate 18,957 of UZAF01016939.1, forward strand.
TTCATGTTGTCACATTTCAAGAGAAAGTGCTTCTGGGACACCCGATGGCAGACACGAGCCAAAGTGCAATTACTCTTAGATGAACAGTTTTATGTCATAAATCAGTAGTCGTTCACTCATTGTTTTTGTTCACAAAAACACATGAGGGCATCGCTAGGTCCGTGCCTATGGGCTGCAGTTGCAGGGACTGAAAGAAGCAATCTGTACACTTTGGGTCTGGATACTCCCGATGGTCGTACCGTTCATCTTGCGAGAGTAAAGGGGTCATTTGAACGTTCTAAGAGTTTTGTCATAACCATTGAAGGCAAAGTTCGATACCTCTCTTAAGATGCCATATGACCCTTTTATACAGCTGGAATGTAAAAGTTTTAGAGCAGGTGATCAAGCCAGGTTACCTACAAGCCCAACCCCAAAAGTTCTGTGTGATCAGCCGTATGGTGACAGGCAGATGATCAACTCCTAATAAACACAGTGTTAAGAGATCTCTACAGCTGCCGCAGAAAGTGTCCGGTTTCGGATATGATCAATCTTGCGAGATCTGAAATTGGTAACTTTACTTGATATATTTTGCCGAGATTAGATTGATTCACTGGACGCGACTATTGTTTCCCTCGAACTCAGAATCGTATGGAAGAGCATCACACTTCATGTGAGTTTCATGGGCTACTCCGCTCTCTGCCTAGAGAATTGAGGGTGTCGAGTAATTGTACAATTCCAGGCGACTTCGGTAATTTGACAAGGGAAAGGCAGGTCCCGTATCGGAGTGAGGGTGTCGATGGATGGGAATAGGTGTGCCATTTCCAAGACGCTAGCCTTTTTATAACTAACAGCGAACGCTCGACAGTGAAATGTTGTGCGGGAATGTGTATACCGGGGAGAGGTATTCATTGTAATTGGGCATCCTTTCTTTTTCTGGAAGCCCTATCGATGAGCGACATCAAATCAATCAAGGCTTATAGCGGTGGCTGAGTCATGTGGTGGTGTCACTTTGCTTGCGATCTCATCCAGTGCATAAGCAGTGTACTCTACAGGCATGTGTGTTTGTGTATACATAGTTTATGTAGTGAGCGTCTCTGGGTATGTCTGTCGAGGTGCAATCAAGTGACAGACAACAGCCAAGGTGTATAGTCAAGTTATATGTGGACTCTCTGGAAAGTGCCAAGTGCAAGAACGGGGAAGGGAGGGAGAGTAGTTTACCTATAATCTGGTCGATGAGTCCTAAGAAAATCCTGCAAACATAGGTGACTTTGTGTTAGTTCTACTCATGTTTCATGTTGAGTTACCTTGAGAAAAAAATGTTGCAAAGAAGTAAACAGAAACCAGTCAGGTGGCGAATGGGTTGCGGGAAGAATTACTTGGGGTGTCGATTGAACACATCGAAGAGAGGGGCAGATTTCTGCAAAACCACTCTGGTCAAACTCTGACTTACGCATATAGAACTCAGAAGCATTTTTCTTTTGAAAATCCATCCACACGTCCAAAGCGGGCATTATGTAACAATTAGGTAAGTCGGTTGTGGAAAATTGATGTCCTAAAATCTTGACATTATTTTCCAAAAAGTGTTAAATTTTTCTATATAAAATACTTTTTTGGAAAGGTTTTCTTAGAAAATACTCATCGATTTTCACGTAGCGAGTTTGATTCAGATCGAACTTCGTGGACGGCTGGGAACGTGGTGGAGCAGCGTTTGTAGTATATTTTAATGGTAAAAAAGTAGTGGACTTATGGGGAGGATATGCTGATAAGGAGTGTGGTCGACTCTGGAGAAAAGACACTTTGAATGTCGCTTTTTCCTCGACAAAAGTACGTTTGTTCTTCACTCTTTCGAATTCTTACCCAAATTTCCTATGTTTTTGTAACTTTATACAAGTTTCCCTTTTTCACGTTGATCATTTCCTATATGAGTGAGAACAGTGAGCATTTACTTGATTTAAGGCGGTAGCCGCTATTTGTGTGGCGCAGCTGGTCGACCAGGGCCGTTTAGCGTACGACGATTTGGTCACGAAATACTGGCCAGAATTTGGTAAACATGGTAAAGAAAACATCACCATCCGTTGGTTGTTAGGACATAGAGTAAGTTCATAAAATTATCTGTGCCTTGCATTGGATTTCTCACAAAAGGAAAATTGAGATTTCAGGCCGGTCTGGCTTACACCGACAAAAAAATCGAGTTTGAGATAGCCAATAATTGGAAAGCAATTGCTAAGGTTTTTGAAGAACAGGTAAATCACCCCGCTTTTACTTCTATGTCATTGTGGGCATCATTCCTACACATCAGGTACCGAATTGGCCCCCCGGAACGGAAGTAGGTTACCACGCGATAACCTATGGATGGCTTGTGGATCAGATTGTTCGTAGGACGGATCCGAAGCATCGCTCCATTGGTGTTTATTTCAAGGAGGAAATTGCAAAAAAGTACAGTGAGTGACTTGTTGAGAATGTGAATTTCCTACGCTTATTTGATTGTTCGTAGGACGGATCCGAAGCATCGCTCCATTGGTGTTTATTTTAAGGAGGAAATTGCAAAAAAGTACAGTGAGTGACTTGTTGAGAATGTGAATTTCCTACGCTTATTTGACTCAGTTGAACAAAATGGCATTACTGTCAGACTTGGATTTCTACATCGGTTTACCTCGCTGTGAATCTTCTCGTGTTTCTCGCCTGACTTCCCCGTCATCGTGGAACTTCATTCAAGAATATTTTTATAAGCCGAGCGACTTCAATGTTGGCAGGTGAGCGTACCATAGAGAAGTCTTTAGGCGTAAGTCAAACCCGTTTTTGGGATGCGCCCCAGCATCCGACTTCCATTCAAAATCGTAGCGGCGACTTAAACGGGCATGTGGCCCATACAATGACTTGTGAGCGGACGATGTAAAAGTCAATGCTTTTATCCTCTCAGATGAATCAGTACCTTGCATAACTGACCCTGAAGGGACAGAAGGGTTGGTGTCCCCGTTTGAATGTCGATCTATGATCCGATCCCCTGACCATTCGTGTGTGGTAGTGTGCCACTCATGTACTTCATCCTCTCTCCTCGCATCATACTCACTTTTTTAAACTCAAAATCCATGTCGAGAGAAGGATAGACGTGGACTAGTTTTATACGAAAAAATAACCGAGTCATCCTGATTTAGTAATGGAAAATTGTATGCGTATAAGGTTTATACAATGACTTTTCAGTAGGCTTCTGAAAATTTTACCATTTCCTCTTGCTCACCCGATTTACTGTTTCTGTAAAAGTGTTTCGAATAAGTTATTCGATGTGAGCTCTGATGGTCGTAGTTTAACAGAAACCTCGCTTCTCGGTCACTTTTTCAAGCCTCAGATGGCAGACTGGCTGACCCAGCTGAGTGACTAGCCGCTCGCATTGTCTTTAAAATTACTTTCGAAGGAAAGAGTTATGCTATGCTTGTGTAAGCAAAAACTGGATGCCCAAATCAGTTCAGTCCTAGAAAGTCATTTTTCTGCCCATGTAGTCCCACGTTAAGAAATGTAATATGGGCAGAAATATAAACTACGAAGTGTTCAGTTTGATGATAACCGGCGGCTTCCAGCGTTGCCATGTGGAGGGAGAAAAGTTGTAGGAAGGTTTTTTCAACGGAAGAACTTCAGAACAGGATTTTTTCTTTTTTATGAGAACCACACCTTTTCAGATTTGTCTATCACATGTTAACGGATGGTTTGCTCTCTAAAGTCGGTCATAATGTGCGCTGGATTGCTTTTGTTAAGGTGAATCGTTTGTTTTGTTCTCACGGTAGCAATAAATCGGGCGATTACCTCACTATAAGGGAAGTGCCCCGTCCATAAAAAAGACCCTTCTATTCGTTTAGGACATGACTCTGAACAATCCCGATTTATATGAGATCGAACAAGCAGCTGTTCTTGGTATTGGCACAGCTCGAGCCATGGCTGAGCTTTTTGAGAGGCTACGGTATTCGCTTTTTCCCCCATCTTTCAGTATGGACGAGAAATTTTCAAAAGCACGAGTTCCAGACTCGGAGAGTTAATGAGTGCAGAAGCGTTCAAGAAGCTAACAAGTGACTATGTCTTGAAGAGGGACATCGTCACTGGGGCATATGTTCCTCGTGGGCAAGGGCTGATGATCAAGCCTTTCCATCATAAAAATGTAAGGACTATTTAACGTAGTTGATGTACCGCTTGCCAATGTGACTCACTTCAGGAAACGTTTGAACTTCTCGGACATTCCGGATACGGTGGACAAAATGTACGAATAGATTTGAAGAACAACGTGACGTTTGCGTACATGAGCAATGCATTAAAGGTAAGACTTCTGGGGAGTATGGGGCTGCAAGGAGTTCCTCTCGGTCACAGCACCATCCTGAAGAAGTACTATTGTTTTGCAGGTCGGCTTCGGTGACACAGCCAGAACTTACGTGCGTTTACTTCATGCTCTTTACGATGTTGTGACAGCTTCACGGGCTTGAATTCGGGAGACTTCGGGTTGACTTCGATTAGTAACTTACCTCATAAGATTACTCTGTTAGTTCTTCTTCGTGGAACTCTAGTTTGTTTGTGATTTCTCTTTTTGATGTCTGTGTTAAAGATTAGGTTCAACGGGGATTGAAAGTACTGTTCTCCTGGTCTGGGCATGATACATTAACTGGCTACTGGCGTGGGCGAGATCCTTGCAACTGGTCAAGGTAGTACGGCGAAGTATTAGAGATGGTTGCTGCTGATCCATGCCCACCAACTCGGATGGCCACTTATATGATGGGGCTTTGCCAATTCTTGGACAAGAGACTCGGCTGGAACCTGTACGAATCATTTTTGTCTCTTCTCCATTATGAGAATATTGAAATTAACTGAGCTTAATCTGCCGACTGTCTCCTACGCTTGACTGGTGTTTATGTAGAGAGAGAGTTGAATTAGCCCACGTGCGGGTTGAGTTAATAGTAATCCAAGACGCTTTGGAAGTAAACTTATAGTGTGAAATTAGTTGATTCATGTCCGATTCTTTAATTGTGATTATATCGTACTCTTAGCTTTTGCTATAGATGTTCTGTTTGTGAATGAATATATGTTCATAATTTTAATCGAGTTCTCGAAAGGGTTGTAATATCGCTCAGTGAGTCAGACTCCTGCTCACAGAACAGGCATTAAGGGAGCGGGAGCTTTCTCAGACAAAATGAGCCATGGGTGCGTTAAGGGGCCAACAATTTGAGAAAATATTGAATAATATCACTTCCATCAGAAGCTTCTTTCGTAGTCCACGAATGGACCCGCGAGCGACTGGGGGAATACTTGTCCGGCGGTATCGCCCAAGGTTCAGTTGCAAACAAGGGACAAGCGCCGCCCCAGTCGTTCGCTCACTCGCGGGCCGAATCGTGGCCTATGAAAGCAGCCAAAGGCGCCGCAGTTAACGAAAAAAATGGTTACCGATACTGCCGAGCAGGAAGAACCTGTGGGTTTGTTGTACCCCATATGGGGTGCTGGGCTAAAAAATGTACTAGGCAGAATGCAATAAGCGCTCAGAGACCGGCTCTGTTTTTGTTAACACCTAGCGGCGTCGATATAGAGTCTGCGTCATCCACAATGGAGCACACATGTTGGGGATCCTAACAGCTAGTTGTGACCAATTACCAGTGGAAGGCAAATTTGAGCCCCGGCTGAGGCTCTTTACGTAACTGCTGGAGCTGAAATCTCGTCGAAATACTCATTCCAGTGCAGTTCCACCAAGATAACCTGAAAGGTTGAAGCACTTTCTATGCGAAATGGTGTGCTACTGACACAAAATGAACAGCGTATCAGCTGAGATCATGCATGTTATCACAGTAACAACAGCGAGAAGTCAGTTCTACAACAATAAGCGACATGGGTAAGGTTCACTTCACTCGGCTCACTCTACTAAACGGCCCGGCTTTCGTCAAGCCGAAGCCGGTGGCTACTGATCCTTGCTGTCAGTTTTCTGTTTGCTTCGGTTCTTCTGCCCCACAGACCTCAAACATCGCAGAGCAGTTTTGTTAGATTTGGTCATCGTGGTTGCCATAGCGTATCCCCGTAGCTACGGCGATGTTCATATGGGCCTTGGGGTCAATTTGCTTGCTCAACAGACATTTCACCTGGGCTTGTTTGGCCCCCTTCACATACACTTCTGAGCTTTCCTCATTGATGCGCAATGTTTGCTCGAGGTTATGATTCATGCAGTGTTTGCCTGATATGTCGCAATTTCAAGCGCTGACGCAAAACTTGTCCCACCTACACATTTCCTGATCCCATAGCTATTTACCATTGATTTTATAGATTTTCATCTCATCTGTATGAATGTGCTTTCAGATGTGGCTAGTGATACTATGGACCATCACAAAGTTGATCGTTGGAGCCACTTTGGTAGCAGTTTCATCGATAATTCTTATGTTCAAGCTGAAAGAACGAAAACGTCGCCCTGTCACAACTGATGGTCGTGTTCATGAACTGTTTTATCCGGTTCTTGACGTCTTCAGGTAGTCTTTGCCAAATTCTATCAAATCCTTCACCAAAATGCAGAACACCCATCCCCTCTCGAGACACTCCAACTGCTAGATCTAGAAGTTTCTAAGAAAATGAGGAACACTTCCTGATAAAATCGTTATGTCTATTGTCGAGCTTGATAGGTGATAGCGCATGTTTGCTAGAAACCAGTCATTTCTCGGTTGAAAGTGTGGACATTGGTCGACTTTAACGCGGCATAAGCACAAGTTGTGCCAAAAATCTCCGATAGTTGACTAACACGCAGTATGGCGCCCACCAAACGATTTTAACGCACCCTCAAAAGGGCCATTCCTTACTTCTCCAACTAATGTGGAAGCGTTCGAGTTAGGGGACCGTTTTCCCACCGATAATGAAATTGTGATGTAACTGTAGACCATTACGCCTATGACTGCTCAACTGTGGTCATCTTCTACTGCATTACTAGTTGTAGATGCTGCAACAGTTATGTAAATGCACCTAATTGCCTTTCTTTTTTATAGATATCCACTATAGGCTCATTGGAGTGATGGGTGATTAGGTTTGGTTTTTGTTATTGGTTCCGGTATGGAAGGGCAGCTGTAGGGGCTGTGCTGTTAGGGGTAGAGGAAAGTGAACATTGCTCTTCTCCTATACTGCTCTGGCTATCAATCCTTATCACTTTCTAGCACATGCTATCAATTTCCCCACCATACGGCCTTTATCCTTTGATAGCTTTCTGCGATCACATAATATAGAGATCGAAAGTTTCTATTAAATGCTAACGGTCTCAATCAGTCGTTATCACTGTCATCAGTTCTTTCAAAAACACACATACAAACAAACATACAGACAGAGAGACAGATCGTCAAACGACACTAGGTTACTGCTTTATATATGAAGCCATTTCCTACTTTACTCCCTATAACCGGCCTTTATCAGTCGATAATTACTTCACACCAGGCGGGTGGTGAAGTGCCAAGTGGCGCATTATCATAAGCTCGATAGTGGGATCGAATTGATACCGGTCTTGGGAAACCAAGCTTCCATCTTTACGAGTTCGAATGATTTGTGGCAGACTCGTCTGCGAGCTTAAAAATACCAGATTCTACGTCGACTGGCCGCCATAATTCATTGCGTAAGCCACAAAACTATGATTTTGAATGGAAACCGAATGAGGGGACGGATCCCAAAAAGAGCTAAAACAAGGCCTGAGTTTTTACACTTTATCCTTTAACCACTCCCTACAGCAGACCATCAGTGACCCCGTTCTAGCCCTCCTACCAAAACGACGTGCTTCTTTCAGAAACAATTTTCGTCGTGGATGGGAACGTGATGGTGCAGCTTTATGCGTTTACTATCAGGTAGGTATGCAGCTGCGATGGCAGGGGCATGTGGGAGATTCGAAAGTCTAGGAGCGAGATTTCAAATCTGAAAGTCCTATCACTATCACTATCACGGTCACTAAGACTATCACTATCACTGTCCCTCTGAGTTCCTTTACTCAAGAATCTTATCACTGTTGAGGTCGAACGCCTTCTGTTTAGGGCCAGTGTGTAGTTGACATTTGGGGAGGGTTTGCTGATCGAGAATCTGAGCGTCGTTGGAGAGAAGACACTTTGCAGATTATCTTCAGTACCTCAAAAGTACGGTCTCTTGCTTTCAGTTCACCAGTTCCGCTCATCATTAACTAAACTTTCCATTTCTCCCTTTCAGGCAGTTGGTGCAATTTGCGTAGCAATGTTAGTTGATCGTGGTCGTCTTAGGTATTCGGACAAAATGTCACTTTTTTGGCCTGAATTCGCCAAAAATGGGAAAGAGAACATCACCGTTGAGATGATACTGACTCACACGGTGCGTTTCGTTTTCAAAAAAAATCCCAGTAAAAACCAATTGAGACATTTTCAGTCTGGGTTGGCCTATCTCGACGGCAAGATCTCGTACGAAGACGCAGCAGATCCGGAGCGAATGGCCAAGTTGATAGAGGATTCTGTAAGTCGAGCTACCTTTACGAGCGCTAGACTTGAAAGATGCGCTTCTTGCAGAGACCAATCTGGGAACCTGGTAAAGACGTCGGCTACCATGCGCTATCCTATGGGTGGTTGATTGACCAGATTATCCGGCGGACAGACCTCAAAAAGAGAGGAATCGGCCAGTTCTTTAAGGAAGAGATCGCCGACAAACACGGTTTGCCTTCTTTGGAGCGGCGAGTACAGTTCAATATCACAACTGAGGATAGATAAATGCCTGCTTTCAGGGTTGGATTTACATTTTGGCTTGCCAATGGAGAAGGCATGGCGTGTAGCCAGAATTACGCGTCCCACAGTTATCGACCGAATCGATGAGTTCATTACCGATCCAGGTGAGTCTAATCAATAGCTACTTTTCAGTGAGATTCTAAAGTACATACACACAAATTCACTATTGGAACTCGGTGGCTACCCCTCGAAAGCGATACAAGTCTTTTTCTTTATTTGTTGGTGAATAGTCTAGGCGCTACGCCTTTCGGGTATGGTACAGTTGGATCGAAATGGCCGCTCCGCGGAAAGAGCAACGTCGCGCACAATGGAATGTAGTAGAAGAAGCGCAGCGAGCGAGGAATACGGGAACAAAAGAAGTAACAGTAGCATCATGCCAAAAATAATGGCATGTCGATCGAGCGGTATGAAGAACCCTAGATCTGGCATATCGAGGCAACTAGTCCGTGACTGCCGCGTGCGGCAAATCGATCACATAAAACCGATTCAATGCCCGACTTCAGCGCCATTCGATCGACTCGTTATGGCGTTGCCGACAGAAAGCGAGAGGACATCACAAGGCAATATTTTGTTTACGACTTTACCACCACTGTAGTCAATCCCCGTTGGGACATCATTGTCACCTTCACTGATTGCATAAGCGTCTTCCAACGTTCCTATCGCAACTCTAGCGTACTTCGCCGTAACTTTCCTGCTCCTATTCGACTATTCTATACTAGCTACCATAGCAGCCGATCTGCCCCAAAGAACACCATGATGTGTCATTCGCATCGCCCCCGTGGAATGGAGTATAGATGCCAAAGATATTGCAAGAGAACGGAATTTCTACAATCTTATTAGGCCTTAAAAGCAGCGGTACCTTTAGGACACTGCATAGGAAACCGGGCTCGCGAAGGTATAAGGTTTAGACCTGAGCGATTCTGTAACTTTGAAATATATCCAATACACCAAAGTTTCCAAGTATAGCTCCGTATTGTCACTCACTCTGCTTCAGCGCTTCAAATATAGCATTCAGATAATCTTGATTACGGATTTATCCTCAAACAGTACCTACGAGGTGGGCTTGGTATGAAGGTAGCAACGAATCCATCATGGCTGCAAACAGTCTTTGTGAGTAACTCTTGCAGAAAGTCGCTCTTAAGACACCAATAAACCTGTTGTCTTTTCAGAAAATTACCCTCAACAACCCAGAGTTGTACGCATTGGAGCAGCCGGCTATTCTTGGCATTGGAACGGCTCGTGATATGGCAAAACTAGCTCAGCTCCTTATAGATGGCAAGCTCATCAGTAGGGTAACTGAGTTTTCCATGTTGCTGATCAAAGCCATTGTCTCGCATCAACCAAAAACTCCTCATCATTCAGCCTACGATGAACCTTCTTAATGAAAAGCTCGTCGTCAAGAAGGACATAGTCACGGGTGCACATGCGGAAAGATGTCGTGGCACGACCGTCATGCACTTGAAGAGGAATGGAGTCAGTTTCAAACATTCTCAGTAGAAATTCTCGAGATTCCAACAGCTTCGATCCTGCAGGTCGATCATCGTCTTATCGGTCATACGGGTCTCGGTGGTCAGAATTTGAGGTGGGATGAAGAAAACAGATTGGTGATCGCTTTCTTGAGCAATGGTTTGAAGGTGCTCAGTCAAATTTCATTTTTCTGGTATCTTTGGGGGAGAAGTAAATGTCAGAAGGATATTAATACACTTTCAGGGAGGTCTTGGCGATCGTGCCAGGACCTACGTCCGTCTGGTGGAAACCATTTACGACTGTCTACCGAAAGCTACCGAAACATCTGAATGTGATAAATCGACGAAAAATATGACTATTGATCAGAATCGTATGGTGTCAGCACGAGCTTCGATACGAACGTCATGACCACGGCTCATGTCCATTTTAGTAATTCTGTAACAAAATTCTACCTCAATTCTAGACTGCAAACGAAATTTCATAGATGAAGACCGTATGCTTTTATAAGTGAATGCCCACGATTTTGCTCATGCTTGAAGTGTGCCTTTCCTGTTTATTTTTATGATTGTCTCAGATGGATCTCAGCCTTATTGTGGTACGCTTTGAGTTAAAATAAGTGCTTTGGGCACCCAAAGTGATCAGTGGTTCACATTTTAATTGTATTTCATACGGGTATTGAATGTGGATCTGATCGAAAGCATAATAAAGAGTATGTATTAAGTGTAATCTCGTTGTGCCGACGAAGGGAAATCCTTACTCCATCGAGACCGGGATTTCTCCCATTCGGTTAGGCCGATCTCACTGTTCCTACAGCTGGAGCAGAATCCATATCGCAGTACTAAAAATTTTCCCATCTTAATACTTGATGTTATATGTTTTCGATGACGTTCTTGTTGAAAGCAGTAGTTCTTTCCGGAATATGAGAAGATAGTTGTTTCGAGTAAATCGTTCAGTCGACAAACAAATTCTATGAAAGCGGGGGCTGGTGTACTGGCAAGTAGCGCGCTGCCACAAACGCATGTTCACAGGTTCGAATCCCGCATCGATATCCGCCAAGTCCGACCGAGTCTCCCATCCATCCGGTCGCTTAATTGGCACCGGACTCATCTAGGTGGAACAGAGCACTTTTACTTCAGCTGGTCATCGCAAGTCATTGTAAGTCATTTACGCATTCAAAACGCCACTACGATTCAGCATGGAAGTTGAATGCGAGGGCGTATCCAACGATTAAAATCAGAGCTTGCATCATTTGCAAAGTTCAGTCTCCAACCATTATCAGTGCAGCAGTTCAATCAACAGCAAAGGTAAACGGCTGTAAATGACTAAGAAAAAGGCTATTAGTTCAATCATTCAAGTGATTTTGCTGACCAGAACGAGGAAATAGTTTAGTACGTATTATGCTAATAGGTATTACAAATAGGTTAACTGTTACTGGTAATCAATCGATTGACGACAGAATGCCGTTCTCTCGCATGATTTATTGACCCTCTGCGACATCTAATTGATTGACGCATATCAATAGCTTGCGCCTGTCCATACGTTAATGATTGCTCTTCTACTATTTTCGCTCTTTCATCCATCATTTTTCAGCTCATCAAAATTTGCTTAATAACTTGTTGGTCAATACTTTCATGGCCTGAAAACACAGAAAACAGGAATGGTTCCACCACACCTCGCCACCTCCCCCTCCCCCCTCCTCCCTCTAGTCCTCCTTTTTTCATCACTCTTTTTTTTATTTGTTATTCAGCTTTTACCCGATGATAATTGATGGACTATCGGTTATCACCAAGGCAAATCTCTTAGTTACTACTTCCCAAGTCACTGCTATTTCCTGTTCCCATTTCCAAGTCACTGCTTAGAGTAGGCTAATGATAAAGTTTGATCTGCGAAGATGTTGAACAACTGTAGTGACAGACATTTCAGCACAGATATGGCAATGCTCGCTTACTTCATGGGTCCCGTTCAAGATCAAAGAGATGAGTGCCGACTAGATCCGAGTCGGAATGCCACACCGGAAGATTTGAACAAAATTGGAGTAAAGCTTTGCACAGTAAGCTTCTTTCATTGCAACAGTTATGGGGACAAAACAACGCTTTTCTGAAAATCTTTTAATCCCAGAAGGTTTATATTGTTCTCCAGGATGAGTGGATCCGTTTTCCCAGATGCTTACTTTGATCTCTTTCACTAAATGTAAAGACTTTTTTCCCTCAGCATACAGTCAGAGTAGCCCAGTGCATCGTCCTCCCGTCCTCCCTCGTGAGACACGAACCATAGCACTCTTTTCGTGAGTAGCCGTTCCATTTTTGTCAAGGGGTACGAATAACACTCCTTCGCCTCTAGAACTTATAATAGAAACATAGACCTACTTATTCATGGCGCATCTATCTTGCTTCTTTCAAATNCAGACTTGGATTTTTACATCGGTTTGCCTCGCTGTGAATCTTCTCGTGTATCTCGCCTGACTTCCCCGTCATCGTGGAACTTCATTCA
>UZAF01016939.1:32246-52647 GCA_900617895.1 Haemonchus placei
ACACATAAATGACCCCAAATGAAGAAAATGCGTTGCAAATAAAAAAAATTGAAATCCTAGCATGCATTTTATAAAACAACGTACTATATGGAAACTTAGGTACATTTAATCGTAAAATGATAAATATAAGGGAATTTACTCACCTTTCTGTGCAGAACAACTGAATGAACATAAAAATTCAGCGAAATATCAGTTGGGGAATAAATAGTTTCAAGAATCTAGTCTAAATCAGCTGTTTGGGTGTTTTGTGTGCCATTGCACACATGGCGTCGCATTCATGTACTTCCGCGAAAATTCACTTAACCACCGTTTTCCCATTATGAATCTCGTCCAACCACTTTTTCCTCTTTTTTTTCGGCCGTTTGTTTTCCTTTTTTTCACTGTTTTTAGCCTTTTATGCTTTACCATTGCCCTAGTGTAGGCCTTACCTACCACTATCTCTGAAATACCGGATACCCCAAAATTGTCCTGAACTGTGCCTTTAACTTATTCGGTAAGGAAGTTCAAATATTTCTTCAGGATGAGTGGATCCGTATTCCGGTGAAACGAGGTGATTTCGTGTTCCTTCCAGCTGGAATATATCATCGCTTCACTACGGACAAAAAAGTAGGTTTTCACTACTTTTAATGGTAGGTAGAAGAGCATGGTGGCGTAAGAAAGATCCCTGAAAATAACGAAAAATTCTAAAAGGGTCGCTGTCCTCTAGTCCCAAAAAAGTAATTGTTAGGTCATCGTCCCATTTCGCTGCATGGTAAATGCTTCGCTACAAACATCCTTGTGATCTTTCGGGTATTAGGTCCTTCCCTATTCAGCATGCTGACTAAAAAACAGATTATTAACTAATGAATCTCGTTTCAGGAAGATCTCATTGCAATACGCCTCTTCAAAACTGTCCCACAATGGGAGGCTTTTAACCGCTGTGCAGACGGTGATCTCTTGGAGGAAAGAAAAGATTATCTCAAAAGTTTATTGAAGAGTTCATGATAAATTGTTGCAATACTTGCGTTTTTCGTATATTTATTATTCAATGTCCTCAGCTGTGGTCAGACTGCTCTGGATCGTTCGACAAACAAATGAGATCTCTGATTTCCAAAAAGCTCCCAAAAAAAGGTTCCCAAAAAAGCTTTCCCGTTCTTTTCACAGCTTCTCTGCCATAGAACTTCAGATTTTTTTTCGACAAAAAAAAAACAGGATTACATGGAATTCCATAAGCACATTTCAGTGAAGCTTTTCCCATTCAAAGACCAGGTGTAGATGTAAGAACCGAGATAGGGGGTGGCGCCAGATAAGGGCTACGTATTAAGCACGGAATTATACATATTTGGCATCGTCAAGTTCCACTTAAAAGGTACAGGTTAGCATGCTAGTCATTTAAAACACTTCGAAGTACATCACACCTCTGTAATACCATGAGTTCGATCGAAAGACATTCTTCCGATGGAGATTAGCTTCTTGTTCGTGCAGATGGCGACAGGCCTTCAGTGAGTCGTCTTCATTGCCTTCGAAGTGAAAATCACAGACACAAACTCACGGTGTCAAGTGCATTTCCTTCAACTCATGGGGCACCTGAACTCTCACCTCGGCTCTATTTTTTGGTAGTACAGTTTTTTTCGGTATTCTTCTCAACCATCCCTGTGGATGCGCTGGTTTTCTCAGCATTTTCTTATATGAGCTCTATGGAGGTCGGCCTTGTTCAACGCCATCAAATGATCAATGCTCAATGGTCAGTCTACCTTAAAGTGAAACCAAGAATTTGGGAACCAGTTTCCACATGTGCTCAATGATAAGGAATTGTCATCTTACATCTTGTTTTACATATAAAGTGGAGAACATGAGCAGCTGTTCGCCACATTGAAAGCAGAAAAGTGAAATCAGCAGGAAATTCTTCATCTGACATTACATGCTCGAAATGGTCTTAACACTACAGCAGGAAATGGAACTTGTTCATTTTTCCCTCAAAAGTGGGCAAACTCTGATTTCACGTAAAGAAAAAACAGAAATTTGCTGGTGCTTCGAATAGAATCACTATGCAGTGAAGTAGCCTTCTTGCAGGAGAACCGCTGAATTTGTTTTTTGCACCTTAATGGGATTGATGGATCACAGGTGAACGGTCTACCCATCACGGCAATCCTTCGTTCTATTTTCAAACGATTTGTTCATTCAATCCAGTGAATCTCATATTCTAGCACTCGATATCAGCCTTTACCGCTTGTGATCAATTTCTATCTCTCGTTATCACTGTGTACAGTCTACCCAACACGAGGCACTCTTTGAACCAACATTTGTGGCAAGAGAATCGTGGTTATGTCTGCCTGTTGCCTTTTAGAGCAACAGACCGACATCTAAAGCCTTATCATCTCCGCCTCTTTCAACTGTAGACCTGCTAGAAGTTTGCTCTAAGTCTTTGGTTAGGCGCAAAACGTTCGTTGCGAACGATAGTAGTGGGTTTTGGAAGTGTGTGGGCTCTCAAGGTCACCTGTGTCATCTGCTGCTACGGTAGTTGCAGTTTGAAGCCGCGGGACAACTAAAAAGGTTTTGCCGCATGCAGCAGAGTGAACGATAACGATTGGGGAGAAGTTCCGTAACCCCTGTTGCTCTAGCTCTGGCAGGCATATGTCTCCATTGGTTTCTTTCGTGAACCAGTGTACTTATTTTGGTGGGCCCTTCCCACTCTATAGATCTAGACCACAGCAAAGACTCCTTTCTGCGCCCCTATTACCGTCTTTTCACGTCCTTGCATAAAAGAGTTGTCGAGTGTTTATGTTCCACGATAATGCGAAGGGTGAAACGGGTTATGGATCTCCTCATGACATTATTCATTCTATCCATACTATATTTTTACATTTAAAAGAAATATTACCGTAATGGCTCCTGTTTTCTAATTAATGATTGTCGTTAAAAATATCCGTCTCCCATTTTTGAACACTGTAGGATGAGAGCAAAGAATGTTCAAGCTTTGCTGACGAACACAGACAGACATTTAGCGAATTACGTCTGGCTAGAAGTTTGAAAAACTTGATCAATTATTCACCGACATTGTTCTGCATCATGGCGAACTAATCAAAGTCATTTATTCGTCTTCAGCGTTTCATCCTATTGATATAGGTCTTCTTCCCTTCTACCGAGGACCTCACAGTGCAATTAGAACAGAAAAAGGCAGAAGAGTAGGCGTGATATAAGAACTCAGACTGTCTGAATCACCTCCGCTTGCCAAATTATTGAATTTCCTGGAGCAATATGGTAGCTGACAAAACCTGTAGTAGAAGCCACGCTCCATAAAAGCAGAGTGTTGTTAAAGGCACAGTTCACGATGATTTTGGGTAATCCAGATTATGATGAAAAATGAAAGACAAGATCGAAAATGGTGCGATGAAGGTGAAGAAACTGGGTGAATCTGTGAAATGTGAAAAATGTGAAATGCGATGTGAAATGTGAATGCAATATGAAAAAAGGCTACGAAAAACCGTTAAAAAGGCGGCTGAACGAGAATGAGGGTAGTAAAATGAAGAATAGTGGGGCGTGTGAACGAACTATACAATGTGTCTCACTGCGTACGTGTGGGTCCTGGTGCGAATAACAGACTACGGTAAGCAGAAATATTCACTCATAAGCATAAGTTAACAAAAAACACTAGTAACAGCAAAAGTAGCCCATTTCTCAGCCTATAAGAGTACGAAATTAAATAAGTGATCGCGCGGCAGCAAAAAGAATAACAGAGGAAAAAAGAATGGGGGGAGAACATCGCCATATCATCACGATCAGCTGATTGTGTGTGTGTCCTAGAACGAATAATTGCAATCTGTATTGCATCGACACTAGTCTGACGTGACATCGATTGAGAGGCGGGAAAGCCAATTACGGCAGCAACATGGCTTCCACTATGCCCTAAGCGCCGAGAATGTGGGAGCGAAAGGGTACCTTCTACCACCCATGGGGGGCGCCTCAGTGGCCTTTTTTATCGTGAACATTGCCTTTAAACGAATGGCACCGGGCGGTCAGAAACAAGATCCTTCATTTCCTAAAATAATTCCCAGGGTAATTTCGAACCTAAAGGAACTCTTTACTTTCTTTAAGCGTGTACTTACCCGGTTGCAAATTCAATATTTGCGTAAGCGCTCAGGAAAAAACTGGATGATTTTCTTTGGAAGTCCGTGCCGTCTATGTGGGAATACGGTAATGGGAATTTCTTCTGCTCGCACGACTGCTTTGCACTAAATCCACGACGGATTCTCAGATGTTCAAACATCTCGTTCATCGCATTAGTTTTACCCATTTGATGTATCATGAAGGCCAGTTTCCGGTCGGTGCAATGTAACGGTGGTCGTCTACACTCATATGTTTCATATGATGTTTCGAAGACACGTGGAATCCCTTCATCGTCTGATTTTCACAGAACTTTGATCACTTCATTGGTGTTAGCCAAATTGGTTATCAACAGTGGTTTCCTCTGACGTTTAGGAAGATGAAAAAAGGTTTTTATGGACATGCCAAAGCATTCCAGCCTAGCTACTCACCTTGTTGGTAGGCAACTCATTATGTCTTACTCATCTTGGGTAACGAAATTAATCATAAGCAGCAGTTTGTGTCATTATGTCTTACTCTTGAAAATAGAAAGTCCTGGAATTTGAGAAAAAGTCACCACTTGATAAATGGGTTTGGGAGCATACATCAAGAACCATTTGAAAGTGGAAGGATAGGAATACCAGTGCACCACTGCAGCCCATGTGATGGAATATCTCATACCTCGAAAGCGACATCCCAAAAAAAATTCGACGTGGCGGCCTCCAAATGTGAACTGGATCTTGCGAAGGATGGGAGAGCTCATCGAATTCTGAACAATCTAAGATTCGAAGGATAAAGCGTGTGTGTAGTGTCGGGATAGATAAAACTCTTACGATCACACCATTTTGGGCTCAAGGAATCTTACAGATGCCGCTAAAAGCCACAGTCTTTGAGGTTAGTTCGCAGTTTTCGTTAGTTCAACAATCATGAGCGTGAGCTTCTAATGAAGGTTTCACGATCTTTGAGTATATCATGAATTGCCACCTGCTAAGTGATGAACAAGTCTGAATGAATGAAGTTATTGAAAATTTGAAATATTCCCATCTTCCCGGTGTCAGCTCGAATAACTTTGGAAATGCTTTTTCACTGTTCTTTTTGCTTTTTTTTCTTCCTCCGATTTCTTTCCTGCTGACTAACCCCAGCAGAAGTAACGTCTCAGAAAGGAAAAAATGATGTCACGTCATGAACAGGATGCGCTGAGTCAGGGAAGTTACGTCACCAATTGCCCATATTAAAGAGTGCGAACTCCAGGTAGCTTCACTACCTCATATGGTTTACAAAGGATGGAAGGTAGAGTTTCTTGGCCCACACGATCCTGTTTTCTTTTGGATGAGCCCAGCATTCCACTTCCATTTAGAGTAGAAGTGACGTTTTGAGTGGGTATATGGCTTACTTATTTGATGCGATCAACTGCTATACATGTCTGTGCTTTTATGCTTCCTCACGAGGCCAATACCAGTTTACCTATCCCGGAAGGAGGGAGCCTTGGTCTGCTTAGGCAGATGGGATTCGATCCCCGAAATGCGTATGTAATAGTGCGCGACCTTTTCTCTCCGTTTTCATGATTCAATCAGATGTAACGGAAGTTTCAAACGCTCCTTACGAATAGTCGAAAAATATTGGAGGCGTGGCCTAGTCGTGGCAAACATACCCCTTCAGGTTTTTTTGTTTCTATTTGAACGGGGTGGGGTGTTAGGCGTGTACTTATTTCATACTGTTCCAACGAATCTGTCAGTACCTCTCGTTGATTTCTCAGTGCACACGCCCTTTCAATGCTGGATATTAAATGAATTTTCTTCAGAAGCTGTTGGTCCTGCTCTGACGAAATGCTTAACCTTCCATCAGTGATACTGTTGCTATTTCTTATTGTCACAGTGTCGTCAATGGCAATCGATGTAAAGAGGGACTTTGGATTACCCTTCTCCAATGCTGAGCGATGGAAGAGGTGGGTTATCGTTTTCAATTCTCAAACGTTTTCCTTAAAGACTGCATTCCCGTAGTAGTTTTTGGGTTCACGATGATAGAAGATCACTAGTGATTGTTTTGTTATTGCTGTTTTTTGTCTGGGAGAATATCATTTCGAAGGGTAAACCCATACTCATACCCAAACCTGAACTACGGTAGCCTCACTCTTATCCATTGCACAAACGAGAGTCAAGGCTCACGCTCAGCTTTTCTCGATTGCATATTTATATAAAGTAAACAAATAAATATTTACTGAGTTGCAAAGATGAACAACAAATAGGATGCGAAAACCAATCGACCTTGTGTAGTATCAGTCAAAGCTGCGGCGGGAGTATGTAATGGATAAGGGCGTGCCCGGGATGCACAGATCTCGGTTCGAATCCGGTCCGTGATCACAAATTTGCCCACAACTTCCACCATTATGATAGTCAGAAGAGGGACCAAAAAACGCAGAAAGGCAGCAGCTGATCGGGGAGTACGGCCCTTCCTTTTAGTCGAATACCTCTTCGAAGACCCTACAGTAACACTGTGATGGAGAAAAATTGATCATTGGACTAATCAGAAGAAAAGCTTTCCGTATTTACATGATCAACTCAATCTTTTCTAATCAGTAAGGTCATAGCAAAAACATATATTTTCAGAGACGTCAACAAACAACTCGAGCGAATCCATCCACGATTCCGTCGACAGTAAGTTCATCGTCACTTCCAGGACATTACACTCTCTTCATATGTCTGGGAAGGGGAAGGCCTATGATTAGTCAAGTGGGACGTGTTTTGCCTGTTTCTTCTGGGATGTGGTAGAAGGAAACAATGAAATGAATCACCCTCTAATTCCGCTCAGAGAACGGTCGGCATTAGATCAGGTTAAAAGAACACCAGTACGGCAAATCAGTTCTTCATCTAACTAGCAATGATCTCGCGCTAATGCAGGTTCCTCCCGGTACCGTAATTTAATTAAGTGGGACAGAAAAATTAAACTTGGTGCACTGTGATGTACAGTCTTTCTCATTGATCGCAAATAAATTGGAAGTGCTTTCCGGCACAATTAGGAGACAGGATTACTCGGTCACAATCACTTTCCTATTTGAACTGTGGAAAATCTGTGAAATTGCAGGTGGGGAGGTATGGGAGGATGGGGACCCCCACCCCCACCTCCACCATTTGGAGGATCTGATCAATCACAATCTTTCGACATCAACACACCTTTCGGTTCGATTGGATTCAGCGATAACCAAGGTAACTGGTGGTAATTGTTATAAGAAATTTTTGCGGCTTAGCATTTACTATGGAATCGCATTATCCTGTTCCTCAGCGTTTTTCCTCTGATTCTGTATTTGATTTTGCATTGTTGTGCCTAATGATGTGTGCCTGTAGTTTCTATATTTAACATTTCGGTATTGATTTTCTAAAGCACTAACGACAAAATTCGATTCCTAACTGTTAATAAATGTGATTTAAACGAAGTCTGTGTCGTGAACTTATTATTGTCACTACGTACTGAATTTGTTGACAGCCTACTCAACTGAATGTTCGGGAGAAAAAATGCTCCCAAAAAAGGGAACGCTCTACATTTGTTGAAAAATCTGTCGGCGATCTCATGGGAATTGTTCCTACGCGGAAAAAAATCTGACGACATCATAGAACTTCTAACAATCTGATGACTGTTGGCCCTCAAACTGCTCCTAGTCCTGGTTATCCTTGGGATCCTTGTGATAACCAGGACTAGGAGCAGTCAGAAGGCCAACAGTCTGGAAGAGAAGGAGAAACAAGGAGAACTCTTCCCGCACATGAACCAGTTTACCGCTCCGGCGGCCTTCTAGAATCCCTTTGAATTCTTCTTCCTGGAAGTTGCCTTTTGCTATTCTATCTACAGAAGAGGAAGGAAAAAGGAGAAAACGGTCTACTGTATAGGAAAAGAAGTACGGAGAAGGGAGCATCGTGCAAAAACTGCTTTTTCATCATTAACTAGCAAAAAGTTGTGGTCTCAGGGAATGTTCACGTGAGCACGACTTTCTCAATCCTTTAGCTTGTCGTCCGAGGTATTGCAGTCACAAAAGGACTACCGCTTGATCCCAGCATGTACACTGAGAGGTGTCCCCAATGAGCTGCCTGGAGATTCTCCAGAAATAAAAACTCCGGCAGCTTCGGTTGCATGCCAGTTAGCCCTTCTTTTTCCCCTGTGAATGACATTCATGAGCTTTGAGGTGATTACTCTATGATAATACCTAAAAATAGCTCTATGGCTTTACTCAAAACGCGAAAGCTGTTCTTCGGAATGGCGTAGGAAACTGGCATAGTCATACAATTTCTAACACCATGTCGTCATACAAGGCTGGGACTGAAGAATTATGAGAACAATTCTTTTTTTTTGGATCTTCTGCCCTTATTTTGGTTTCTGCGTTATGGGACTAGTAGTCCATGTCCAGCATTTCTACTCTTTGACTGTCTAGTTGTACCACAGCCAAATTGGCACACCTCTCAGCGTGCATTCTTATCTGGTGATGTCGCCGGGGTCACCGTCGCTGGTTGAGCCTCTGCGGAAGAGATCATACCATACCATACCCTAGATGAATACTTCAAGTGATAAACGGCCCATGATAGAAAATATTTTTGTTTTCGTAGCGTCATTAACAATGATGTATTCATCAAACTGGTAAGTAAATCTAGTTCAGTTTATCTATGGTTTGCTGATGAATGGTTGAAGATGAACAGGAAGAAGCACTCGGTGAGTATACTGACTTCTGTATAGCATCAGTTGCCTTCCTCGATGCTGCTATACCCTCAAGCATGGGAATAACAAACATTGTACCCGAACTTTTTCTTCTGTGACCGTTAGTAAATTGCCTACGTTTAGAAGAGAGGAGGTTCGCAAAAGAAGAAAAAAGAGAAGCAAAAATCCAAAAAGAAGTTTAAAAAGGAGGATTCCGAGGAGGAGTCTTCGGGAGATGATGAAGACGACACTTCAACTGGTGAAGAAGAAGGCGATAAAACAGAACAGCCCAAGCAGCCAGCTTCTCTCCCACCTCCACCGGAAAAGACGGTAAGTCAATTGTCAACGCATCATTTGCAACCAGTAGTTCACGATGAAATAAAGGATCGGTAATATTGCTGTGTGTTCCATCTGTGTGAGCTTCGAAAGTTCATCAAACGATCAAACGATCTGGAGCTGCGACTGGGGCGGTTATACCGGACTTGATTCACTGCCCTTTCGAAACGGCTGATGTTAGGCGCTGCTCAGCTGCTGACAGCCAATGAATGAGACACACTGTGATAAGGGATCGGCGATATCAGCTTTATCGAAGGGCTCTATCACGGTGGAAGTAAGTAGCACGGTTGGAAAGGCTCATTGTGCACTACGGTTGTGCGCTCAGTTAGTTTCAGCTGCTCTGAGCTCTGCTTTATTACAACCAGCGAGCGAGCTTACCATCCAGTCCCAGGGAATCTCCCCCTCTTCCCTCTTCAAGACGGTGTCATAATAGGTTCTACATCCTGATCTGTAGTGAGATCGTTCGCGTTAAGCACGGTATACTGTTGTACGGATATCGACTTCTAGCCCAAGCTCAATTCACGTTAGCCTGCAACCTACTGAAGTGTGAGGAAACGGTAACGATAGCTGCACCCATCGCGTCTTTTCGACTGTCCCTTCGCTCTGAGAGGTTGGGATGAGATCGGTGAAAATTTAGCCAGGCGTAGTCATCCCACTGCGCTCAGCCTTTCTAGCGCTGAAGGCCAGAGCGCAGAAAACATGAAGCGTCAACTTCACTGGTCCGTATTGGCGATAGCCATTATGGTGCTGAGAAATTTACTTGAACAGGGCTTAACTTTTTTTCTGCCTTCTACGGATGAGGGAGAACGTGGAGGATTTTCGGAAAACGTACGCACCCATTTCCGCACCCTCCCGTGGGAAGCTATGATGCTGTTTCCAAGAGTGTTAGGGGAAGGCTTGACTGAAGCAATCATATTCATACGAAAAGTGTCCCTCAAAAGGAATTCGTGATCATAAGATAGACGAATTGGTTTTGTGAGTACGAACAGACAGTTTTCTTGAGGGAACTCCTATCCATAGTGCCAGTCCATGCTCCACGATACTTTTGGCCAAGTGATGCTTGACAGCATGCACTGCATTCAATTCCATAAACCAGGTTCTGCCTTGAATGGATTAGGTTGACTGAAAGCCTTCGCTCGAGAACGCGTGCTTCTAGCGACACCCTCGGCCCAAGTAGTATAGTGGTTAGTACTCCACGTTGTGGCCGTGGCGACACAGGTTCGATTCCTGTCTTGGGCAGCGTTTTGCCCTAGAATCATTTGGCTGCATAGGAGCCTTCACTAGAAAGTCTATGCTTTTGAAATTTGGTGGTATGCTATATATCCTTATTGCACACGTGAAGAAATCGCCTATTCTGCCTTTCTACCACGAAACCCTACATGACCTGAGAAGGCATCCAGAGAGATCCGGTCAAGTTTGGTATGGTGGTGCAGGGTGGAGCATGCTCCGAAATGGGGGCAGTGAAGAACAAAACTTCTTACATTGATTCCAGAACAGCTAAGACACCAGGAAAATTGGGCAGAGGTGAGGAAAAAGTCATCAAGTAAAATGAGAAGAGAGGGACAGACACGGAGGGCGGAGCCTCCTCCCAGTGCCAAGGTTCCAGAAAAACTGGTGATTCGATTCCATCACAGCTATTAGGCCACATCTTTGGTTGTGAGAGGCTGCTTTCATAGTCCGCCGGCCGGCCGGCCGGCGTGCCGGCGCGCGTGCAGGCCGGCCGGCCGGCGTGCCGGCGTGGAGGCAGTGCTAGCGGGGAGGAGGGAGGCAGACGGATAGGCAAACAGTCCACGCCCCTTCGAGGGGTTGAAAACAAACAACCTTCGAAGGGGCGTGGACTGTTTGCCTTACACCGTCTGCCTCCCTCCTCCCCCCTAGCACTGCCTCCGCCGGCACGCCGGCACGCCGGCCGGCCGGCTGGCGGACTATGAAAGCAGCCAGAGAATGAAGAGTGTGAAGAGAGAATTGTCCTCCAAGAAGTTTTACCTCCGATAGAGTAGGCATTTCCCACTCTACAGAAACTTTGAATAGAAGGATGCTTCCATCAGCGGATGTAGTTAGTCCTTTGATGCATATCTCTAGGTATCTAATACTGTACATAGAACGGTCACCAAACGCTTGAGTCTGCTCATCTTTTCAAGCCACTGCTCGAATACGAACATTTTCAAGCCACTACTCGGAGCATTGTCAAAGGCGCCCCAGCAGCCACCATGGTTCAAGATGAAGCTATACGAAGAAATACGACCAGATTTGGTTCCTCCCACAGGTAGAAGTCTTTTAGAGGTAAGTCTTTTTCTACCAAATTCGCGAACCCTGAAATTTTACTAGGATGCAGCTTATGGACAGAAAGTTTGGTCTTCGTCAACAATGCGAAGCCAATCCTGCTTTATACAGGACAATTCAGAAACAAAATCGTCGTCAAAGCGTATTTTTTCCTATTCAGAGTCATGAAATTGACTTGCTGGATAACTTCTTGAGGGGAAATGAACAGCTTCAAGCCGGTGATCTTGTCATCGCTGATGATAAGTAGGTCCACACTGTCACTTCGAAACAGGGTCTATTGACAGCATCGTATGAGTAGTGAGGTCCACGAGCGAGGCCTCAAGTACTGAATGGCGACCATGCTGTAGAGGAACCTGAAAAATGCCGACTATGCTGTAGAGGAACCTGAAAAACAACTGAAAAAGTTCTGAGTTTTCCATTGCCTTCTGGCATAGTGCCCAAAGATACTCTCTCTGCTGTTGGGAAACTGATCCATCTGATGAATGACACCATACATCCCATCTCATCGAGAGATGTTATGAATTTGACTCGAAAACCCTATAATTGAGCATCGCCTTCAGAATAATCTTGGCTAAGATTTTGTAAAGTAGGCGAGGAAATTGATTAATGAAAATGGAAATGTGGACAATATCCAAGGCTCCCTTCCGTCACTAGAGCACCTGGGCCCCTCTCGATAGGATGTTGAAACAGTTCTCGTTTTGTCTGTCACGATGTCTTGCACAAGGGAAACAAGGAAATGGCGAAAAATACGCCATGCGATCACCAGTGTACTTTGACTTCCATGGCTCCATTTTTCCCTTCAGGACCATGAAAACTGAACGGGGTCTTGTTTAGGAGAGAGATATGATTGTCACGAAAGTTTTATTGAACGTGAGCTTCAATTTGTTACTTATTCAGCCTTGATGAAGAATCCCGTGAGTACTCGCGGTATGAGGTGCTCATAAAATACAACGAAGGCCGCTACTCTGCCGTTTATATAGTTGTGAAGCAGACGTGTACCGAGTAAGACTGTTTTAAGCAAAGCCGGAAGGTCAGCTATCCGTGAAGGCCATCCTTTCAGCAACGAAGAAGTACTTGACAGCACATTGTATGCTATGAAGAGTGGCTTACGAAAGGACAGTCCTTGCACCAAGCTACGTTTTAAGGTACGATTTCATCGGTAAAAAATGCGCTGTGCATGTGGGCGGGACTACCTGGCACCTTTCATACTTCGTGTGTACCCTAATCTCAACGCGCACATTGGGCAGGCCCTCAAAAGAGCAGAGATATTGGCTGTGAGGTTGGACAGGGTCAGGAGCACCTGATTGAATAGCGCACAAGAAAGGTGGAGAAAGCCTTGGTAATTCTCCGACGCCTAATTTCCGATTTAAAAAAAAATAAGCCACATTTTCCACTTCCTGAGATGAACGGCCATAGTGGGTTGGTCCATACCGGTCCTATAGCTCACCTCCCGAAGGTACCTATGAGTACATCCCAGACACTCAGCGCAACTCCTTTTTCTCGGGAGCTGATTGGAATTCAAAGGAATGGTAATTTGATTCAGAGAGAACTCCAAGTCTTAAAGGATCTGAAGAACGGTAATGCCATGAGGAGTCCTCATTTGATCGATAGCGGTAGAGTTTGTGATAGATCCTACATAGGTGAGCTGGTATTCTCTCAAATTGTCAACGACGACTATGATAGGGCCTCCTTTTTCAGTTATGACTCTTCTGGACAGGAATTTAGAGAAGCTCAAAGAAAGTGTGAAAGGCACCTTCCGGCCAACGTCTGTCTATCACTTGGCTGCAGAAGCGCTATCAGCTATAGAGGTGTGTACGGGTAGTATTTGTCGCTACAGTTATTGGATATTCCGAAAGTGGACAAGGATCTTCTCGTATTTGCGAAAGAATCCATGAACCGAGAATTTTTCTTTGTCGTGGGACTGATCACTTGGGAGATGCAAGTAACTACTCGAACCGCCTGGACACCCCTCTCTAGGGACGACTTTCGTAGAGCCGAAAAACTTGGTCCTTACAGAAGAGTGAACAACTTATTTACAGGTGTCATAGACAATTACGCCTTTGTTAAGGATGTTCATGTACTTGGCTATGTCCATCGAGATGTCAAACCAACAAATTTTTGTGTTGGTCTACAGGTAGCAGCCGTACGGCTGTTTTTGATAGATTTTGGAGAGACTGTCAAAAGCGGGAAAGCTATTAGGTAACTTCATAACTTCTTAACTTAGTGCTTACTTGCTCTCTGGCTTATGATGAATGAGGGTACTTGTAGTTACGCAACACCAGACGCATATTCTCTTCCCTATATGTCGATCGACGCTCACAAACGGGCAGTAGCCAAACCTAAAATGGATCTGGAATCGTGGTTCTACACATTTTCTGAATTGTCAGTACACTCTATTGAACTGGAAGGTGTCTTCAAAGATATTTTCGATTTAGGCTTTATCCACAAATTTTAACTTGGAAGCAGAGTCACAATGAAGCTGAAATTCAGGAGGCTAAGACGAAGTTCTGGGATAGTAAGTGCGACAGTTGTTTGCTCGCAAAACAGTCTGCCCATAAGCTACTCTTGAAGTAGGTCTAAAAGAGATACTGCCCGAAACAGTATTTCCAGAAATTTGCTGCTAGCGACGGCTTCTTTTTTATCCTAGCTGGCTTCCCAACCTCACTTCTTCCTTTCTCTTTTAGTCAGCCTCACCTCGACAATAGGTCCGCGGTGCAGAACATGGGTGGTCCAACAGACGATGAACAGCAATCCTAGAAGATGCTTTCCGCAACTTCAAAAACATCGTCAGCAGAGACTGACTTCGAAGATTACTTCCTCGGGCAAAACTTGAGGCCAAAGAAGTCCAAAATGGTGGTATCTGAACGAAAAACGGCCACGTAAAAGAGCAATGAAGAGTTCAAAATTTTCTGACACGCTCGGTGATAGCAGCGCACTTGTTGGCAAGTGAGCTGTCTTTCCTCTGGGAGCGTTCTCGTGAAGTCAACTCGACTATGCTGTCAAAGTATAAATACCTTACCCACCCCTCTTCCAGCTTACCTGCTTACGCCCTATTGTGAACAGCCATCCGCACTAGTCGAAAAGCTGGAACAAACAGTCTTTTACAACGACCCTGAAAGTGTAAAACTACATTGAAAGTTGCATTTCGCGAGTTTTACCCCTTCTTGACTTTGAAGTAGGCCATTCGGAAGTAGGCAAGGTGTCTTCAAGCAAAGTTTCACCAAGGGATGCTTACCGTTCCTAAAGAATCAAATCTTGGTCTTAGGTGAATCTGATTCAACATCGATCTCCTTGAAACTTCTCACTGAATTTCAGATTTAGCGGAGTCGCTCACCTCTTGTTCTCCACAGATGAAGGAAGCCGCGAAGATAATCAAATCAGCAACCGACAAGATTGACTACAACGGTCTGAGGCGGCTCATGGATGAAGCAAGGGACTCTCATTTAAAAGGGTGTGTGAGCGCTTGTTATTTCAGCTGAGTGACTGCTGGTTTTGAAAGAAGCTAGTGTAGACTCCGAAGTGCTGCAGAAGTAGGAAACCATGGGGCCTTATATGTATGTACTTCTGTACAGACTAGTCGTTGCCTCTGCGCCCATTTATTCCGACCTATTCATCCATCAAACAGGGATTAATCGGTATCCATCTTGTGTGGCACGTGAGACGGTAGTCACTTACCCACATGGATCCTAGCCCGACGAGGTAGACTACCTGGGATGGTCGGCGAATTGGGAACTGAGTCAACTCCGCACACACCATCATTCGTTACCAAAGTGTTCAGCGGTTCTGAGCAACTCGTTCTATGTGAGCTCATTATTTGCTCCCTATAGAAAACA
Source organism: Haemonchus placei (assembly GCA_900617895.1). Classification (NCBI taxonomy): domain Eukaryota; kingdom Metazoa; phylum Nematoda; class Chromadorea; order Rhabditida; family Trichostrongylidae; genus Haemonchus; species Haemonchus placei. The sequence goes on from UZAF01016939.1 coordinate 47,438, forward strand.
TTCGAGCTAGAGTGGGATCCTAGTAATGTTGCTCGCTCACTGGGAAGGTCCCAGGCCTAAACCTGGACCCCTGGATAAGTACCCCGAAGAGAACCTCTACGATGAATTTCAAAGGAATGAAGCGAGACCTTTCGCTTCATAACTAGAACAATTTTAGCTGAGATACAGTACATTAAGCAATTGTAGAAACTCTCTTGTAGCTGTAAAAATAAATTCAGCACCCTGGAAAAATCATTTTGTTTTTGCAGAACTCCGCTCACTTTGGAATGGGTGAAGAAAATGCCAAAAGTGATGCCAAAGAGAGGAGAACCCATTAATTTGACTCATCTTGACACAGACCAGTCGACGAGAAGCTCAAAGAAAAAACAGAAAGAAAAAGCACAAGAAAAAGTGTCCCATGTGGACGAATTGAGGAAATCTCTCACTATGAGTCTTTTCCAAAGATTCCGTTTCCGTCCCAAGAAAAAGAAGCTTGCTACAATGATAGCAAACTCTGATGCTGGCAGCGCCGAATCTACCTCAGGTGAAGGCCAGGCTAGCGATAGCGTTGCGGTTGAGCCTTCTGAGAAGCCAAAAAGTGAAAATGTGGAGCCCACTCCCGCACAAGAAAAACAGGCTAAGGATGAACCCAAGGAGTCGGTCTTCGAAAGAAGTATCCGAAGAATAAGAACGAAATTAAAGGGTACACCAAAGCCATCGGAGTCAACGTCATCCGAAAAATCTGCGGAGCCTGCTAAAAGCACCGAACCGGCAGCTCCTCAACAGCGTCCATCCAGCGAGACAGTCAAACCTTCACCAGCACCATCGCAAGGTCCTACGCCAGCTGTCACAGCTGCGACAGTAGGATCTACCGAATCAACAGAAGCACGCCCCAAAAGCACACCTGCACCGAGCCAACCTTCCAAGGAACATGAAGGAACTTTCTTCCAGAGAATTAGTCTTCGGGTGTTGCGCAGGAAAAAAACTGCCGCTCCTGCCACCAAACCTCCGGAAGAGAAAGTAGAAGCCGCCGAGGAAAAGATCTCTCAACCAGAGCCTACGACTTCAAAATCTTCGGAGAAGCCAACGAGTCTTCAGAGTGATCGAAAAGAGGAACCGAAGAAGGTAGAAGCGGAAGCACAACCAGCAGAGGAGGGAAAAGGGGAAAAACGCTCACAGCTACTCGAAAAATTGAAACGGTATACCAAGAAAAAGTCTCCTGGTACAAAAGAGGAAGTTCAACCTACAGTGACATCATCCGAGACGACACCCGTTCCGCAAAGTGACGGCAGTTCTGCGGCATCAGGCAAGGCATCATCCGATGACGATAAATCCATGGCGAGACGGTTGCTAAGACGGTTTCTTTCGAAGAAGAAGAAGAGTCCGACGGAATCGGATCAAGAAGGAGCTGCTCAAGGAGGTTCTTCGAAAGCCCCTGACTCTACTAAAGAAGGAGGGCAAAAAGATTCGGGTATCGCTGACCAAAAGGGAAGTGTTAGAGACAAAGAAATTAAAGAGGTTGCTACAAAAACTACGGATAGTGAGAAGAAAGCCGAGGAAAGGAAGAGCGATGAAGCTGGATCAGCAAAGAAAACCACAGGAGCTGAGCAGAAAGGTGAAAAAACTGAGAAAAAGGCTGTTGAGGCTGCTGCTGCGGGGAAAAAGGCTGAAGGAAATTCCGAGAGGAGCGTAGAACCGACACCTTCTGAGCAGACACCTGCACCAAAGAAGGCCAGTAGGCTGAAGATGTTTTGGAAGAGGTTCAAGGGGAAAGAATAACCAAAGCAGCAAATCAGGAGGCTCAAGAAGTATGCGCAAAATGATCTTCACTGCACACATGACTTTTTTNAAGGCTATCGAGGCTGCTGCTGCAGGGAAAAAGGCTGAAGGAAATTCCGAGAGGAGCGTAGAACCGACACCTTCTGAGCAGACACCGGCACCAAAGAAAGCTAGTAGGCTGAAGATGTTTTGGAAGAGGTTTAAGGGAAAAGAATAACCAAAGCAGCAAATCAGGAGGCTCAAGAAGTATACGCAAAATGATCTTCATTGCACACATGATATTTTTCACTTCATCTAAGCATTGTTCTAAAACTATTCGACCAGTTCTGCAGAGTAATAAATAGTTTAATGGCAGATATCAAGAGTTACCGACAGCCATTTTGAACATTGGGCGCATAGATTCAGTAACCCCTTTTCCCAAGAGTTGCCTGTAACTCGTTGGCCTAGGCGTAACGAGACCGAATTGTTCGCATTTTGAAATTCTTTTTGTTGTGGCTAGGCTTGTAAAGAAGTGAATAGGGCGAATTTAAGAATGACTCCTACGATTGGGTCAGGCTTCGGTTCAACAACGAAAACTAGTTACCGTTGTACCAACTTGGAGCTAAGTTCATGTGCGCCCAGAGAACGATACTTCCCATCAAGCAAAGTAGAGAGGAAATGTATGAGAATCTCATTGCTCGGGAATCGTAGCTTCTTTAGAACGTTTTTTTTGAGGAGATTGACGTGCAATCCTATATTCTGGCTTCTACCCACATGTTAAAACTTGCTGTCGAACAGGGACAGATTGTAGGAACAGTAAGGAGTCTGCCTGTTGACACCTAAACAACTGAATGAGGAGAATTACTTGATGTCTCGGACGGGAATGTTTCCTATTCACCAAATCGGTGGGTGCAGTAATGCTGGCCTACCTATATCCCCACGAATTTTGATGTTTGTCAGAATACAGCTAAGATTACCTTTAAGTGGTTCAGAGAAAGTGGCACACTATCACACACCCATGGTCAAAGGATCAAATCCCAGAGCTATATAAACAAGACTTTGGATGTGGGTGCAGTAATGCTGCCCTACCTATATCCCCACGAATTTTGATGTTTACAGAGTTCAGCTACATTAAGATTGCCTGGATGTGGTTCAGATAAAAGTGGCATACTATCACACCCCCATGGTCAAAGGATCAAATCCCAGAGCTGTATAAACAGGATTTTAGATCTTTCTAGGGCCGGTTAATTGGTACTGAACTTATCTGGGAAGCACTCTCTTGACCACTGACTGGTTACCGCAGGGGATTGTTTATCAAATTCACAGTTCACGATAATTTCAGGGTATCTAGTTTTGGTCGAGTAGTGGAACTGATAATCCAGATTAGTCAAAAGTGGCGAAAAAGCACGAAGATCGGCGTCTTTAGAAAATAGGCTCTAAAAAAGTAGTGGGATTGGACAAGCATGTGGCTATAAAAGCTGCATCGAATGGCATATGAGCTACCCAGGTGTAGGCGCTATTGCGTAAGCTGGCTACAGTAAGCTGCCTACGTACAACGTGTAGGTCCTTGTGCGAATGATGCGAACAGCATCGCGCGTTAGAAATCGAGTTCTGGTGTATTCAGTTCCGAGTACATCGCCTTTGGATAGGCACGTGAGCTAAGCCAGTTTTGGATCCTTAATTACGCCCTATCTAAGTCGTTTCCGGCTTGACAGCGTCCCGTGAGCTTTACTTGAGAATAGCCTCATCTTAGGAATGAATCTAAAGTACCATTTTTATTGTGAGCAATTCCATCAAACGCAAATTCTATAAGCCATTACGATTCTAAAATGAAAGTTGCCCGCTTTGACTTTGTTCTCGTTGATAGGTATTATGCGCTTGGCCGCAGTACGCGGTGTTGAAATTCCACAAGATCGGCGATTTGTGGACAAAAGGTCAGCCTCCGGCGAGATTCGAACTTATTCTTGCACTTTCCGAGCGCTATGCTCTTTTTCACTCTATTTAACTGAATTCAAATCAAGTCAACAATAGCAGTCCACTTGATTACAGGACGTAGGAGGAATGAAGACATAGGAGAGATGATTACGGATGCAGCCTTGTTGTGGTACTGGGCTGACAATTAACATCACAGAATCAGTAACCCAGTGCCCACACCAGTTGGCCATGATGCCTCATTCCAATGGGAATGATAGCGCGGAGTTTGCACTTCGACACACGGGTATGCCTCCTCCCACGTGGGGCTGTTGGATAACTGCGGAACAAACAAGGATGGAAATTAGATAGTACAGGCAGCACGGAACAAGGCAAGAAAGAAAGTAGTCATCGTGTTTTTTACTGAAAAAAGTTGAATGCTTGGCGCATCTAAACAATGGGATTGAACAATGCCAGACGCTTTGCCCTTTCATTTTTTTATCCGATAAGGGTATTTCGATCTCTTCAAAGGAAGTATCAAACTACGAGAAACTCGACTCATTAGTAACAGTTACTTCACATTAGTTTCGTTTTTCCATACTCTAAACTGGAGATGGGCGTGCACACAAAACATTCACTTTCAACTGTTCGGTATCTTGCATTGCCTGACTGGGGAATCCGGTACCTCAAGGTTGATTCTTGAATAAGTTTACTTTCAAAAATCGTCAGTCGTTCACTGGTATCCACAACCATGACCAATCTCTCGGCAGTAGTACTTCTGGTGTGTGTTGGTTGTGTATTTTCGATGGTTATCGATCGAAATGTCGGATCGGAAAGTGAGTTCGAGTTTCATGGCATCTTCCATCTGAAGAATACATTGAAGGAAAAAGTTCAGTCTTTTTCAGACCACGATGCTTTGGTCTTACATGAAGCCGAGTACCCAATGAGGCTGATCCAGAAAAGGTGAGCCATTGCTGTAGCCTGCCTATCGGAGCAACTAGGGAGACGCGTAGCCGAGTTCCTACGATTCTAAATATAGGTGCATGTAGTGTCAGACGCATGCTTGATAGCATATAGACTTTAGAAGAACTTGGAACCATAGAAAAGGGAGGGCACGGCTCATTTAGTAATAAAAGTTATTTACAACCTAAAAAAATCCGTGTCTCCGTGAAGGCAATTCGAACATTCTCGATTGCAAGAGGATCTGGCAAGATGGCAGAGAACATCAATTTCAGAGCGATCCTCCCAAAATCTCTCCTCCCATCCGAGCCATCTGAACACCGACGCGTCCGACGCCAGTAAGTCATTCCTCTTTTGTTAAGAAAGCGGTAACGAAGTGATTCCACGGCAGGGATTCTAGTCCATATTTAATATGCCACGTCTGGGCTCCTACAGTGAGGTCCTCCCAGGTCGACTTCTGTGGCTGGCTAAAAACGAGGGTATTCATAAGGAATCGCCGGTATCCTTTCATAATACAAAACTGACGAAATCAGGCGTAGAGGACCATAAGTTCAGTATCTGAATGGTACATGGTGAATGAATGGTTGAGGGGGAAAACTTGT
>UZAF01016940.1:0-15367 GCA_900617895.1 Haemonchus placei
CGAAGTAGAGTAGTTTAGTAGGGTCAGATGATCCTCCTGATCCACTCTACGTCAAATTTGGGCCCCAATGTTAGACGCCAGAGTCGTTTGAATTACCACGCACTTCGCCGCGCAATTTGCCGCGCGAATCCTCGGACGCACGTAAGTACCCATACCCCAGTACATACAGCAGTGTTCGGGAATAATTTGTAAGTTCTGCATAATGAAGAAATGGCTATTCGGCTTCAAAGACTATGCATGACTGAGTGTAGGGTAATGTAGCAGCCAATTCTGGACATGCAGACTACTCGTAAATTTGAATGGGTGTGCAACAAATCGTGCAAGAAGTAGTAGATGCTTCATAAGATCAAAGTGTTAACCCGCATCATTGACAAAGAAGCCAACCATTCTAGTTACATCCTAAGACTGTTAGCGAAATTCCCTATGACGAAGATCAGCATATGAATCCAGCGCCAGCGCAATCAATAAGCATAGTATGAACGGGCAGCCCGATAGGTTTTGTAGAACCTTGAATACCACCACGTTTATCAATGGCGGGAGACCAAACCTTTCACAGATCAGTCAAAACAGACCCCGTATCGATTCGAAGTCATCGCTTAATTTGAACTTTATACCCTTGCAGAATTAAGCTCTATTTGTGAACAGGTCTACCTTCCGTTGATTCATTCCTGAGCCCCTGATTCAGATCAAGAAGGTTTGAAAATTTTTACATTCAATTTTGAATCGCACTTAAATACACCCTAATAGGTCCATAACTTCCAGTTCCCTTCCATTGAATCGCTCCACTCCATTCCTGAATCCCTTACTCGGACCTAGTTCCTGCGCCAGAATTGACTCATAGAAATGCCCTTATTAATCGATTTCCTTCAAAGCCCTTTTCATTGAAAATTTTTCACTTCTATTCAACTTTATAGTGCAAATTAATGCCCTTTTCACCATTCGCGAGTCGCTTAGGAACTCATTCAAATGCTCCCGAAGCCTTTTTTTCTACCATTGACATAGGAAAGGCTTAACAGGGCGAGGACGCCTTCATATGACAAATTAGCTCGAATAACTTTTATTGTTGTTCACTTCCGCCCTCTTATCTGGTCTTCTCACCACTCTCTGTTGCTGCCCGTCCCCCCCACCCACTCATGAAGATTGTTGTAGAAACAACCGAATGCCTAACAGAACGTATTTCCGCTTCTAGAAGAAGAATCGAACAATCATTCAGTCCTCTACGAACAACTCTACCGCTTTCAAGCGGAAACTTAAAAGAGCTTAACGAACAAGGGAAAGAGTAAGTGCTACAGAGGGGAGGTAACATTTCTTTCTTAACACTCGAGTTCGAAGGGCTTGAATGTCTAGTTTTCAACCAAAATTATTCAAGTGGACGCTTTCAAGTGGACGCTGAAGGAGGGTACCTTCAGGTACTCCCTTTTTCTGTAGAAATCGTAAACGTCCTCCAATGACTTGGAACTACACTTTAGATCAATTCTCCCCAAGACGGAAATGCGATGATCCCTCATGAAAACTAATAAATACGTCGCTTTGTTTTTGGAACAAAAGATAGGCCACTCATTAGGAAAACGGCGTAAACAACAAACTATTAGCTTCACTATCTCATTTCATCATAACAAAATAGGAAATCATCGAATTACTCCCATAGATTACTCCTTATTTAGATTTTCTACGCGGAAAATAGGCGAAGGAAAATCTAGCGGTTAAACGGGCCCGAATCAAAACTCTCAAACATGAACGTGAATCAACGAATCCATAAAGATACTCAGATGAATGTCTCCCGATTGCATTTCGATCCCTCCAAAAAAGAGTTTTTGTCCAGAAACAGCTACTGACTTGCAGCTCTCCCTTGCTTTGATGTCGTCGTGTTTTCTCAAGGCAATGATCGCCAAAATGACTGATATCTCCTCTTGTGTCAAAGTCTCTGGGGGTGAACCCCCTCTCAGCATCCGCGACAATAGCAGTTTGGAATGACGAAAACAAGTATGTATGTCACTTGCAAAACAGATATGTAACATATATTTTATGTTTGTTTACTTATGTAAACATGTTTCCCTACTAGAGAAATATTATAAACAAAGTATGTATCGACTGATTAAGCGGAATACGCCACGCTCTCGACTCCCACTTCAAACTCACATGAGAACTACAATTATCCCCTTCAAAGACTCATTTTGACTCTAGTCATAAACCCATGTATTCCTCGTTCTTCCTGACCAGCTTAATGGCATCATACCAGTCTCGGAAGGCTGAGTAGCTTGCTAGAGTGTTAGGTCGCTATTCTAATGAGCGATGTTTTTCCTCTCCCTTCGCGTACTTTGTGAAAACCAATTCCAAAAAGGACACCTCCCGTGAGAATAACTCCGTCATTGCTTTTCAATGGATCCACCCCATAATCTGGACAATGACCTTTTCCAAACGATTCGATTATTCAGAAACAAATTTCCGCTCAACACGATTGAGCTCAGCACATCTGTTCTCTCACCCGACTACATTACTGGTTACGCACGTGCAAAACAATTCCATTACCGTGCAGCTAATAATACCATTATTCGGTTACGTAACTCGATAACAAGAAAGCCGTAAATTTCGAACAAAGGCTTGCCAAACACCTTGTCCCTCATATGGCCTCAACTCGAACCTAATGACTACCCGTCCGGAGAGCTAACAGCTCTGAAGCACTCCTGTAGAAACGGATCTTGCCCGAATGATCTTAATCTCCCCTTTCGATGATTGACACCAGCCTATATAAGAAGATAACCGATGATTTAAAGACATAGTTCACTATAATTTTGAAGGACTCGTTTCTATTAATAAATATGGCTCCTCAAAAGTAGGGAAATTAGAATTTGGACGAGATTGCCATGGCCGAAATAACATGGAGGGGGTATTCGGACGAGATTTTAGTTATTGCAACTGCACAAAGAGCTGACATGTGAAGCCAGAACTATACGGAATTGTCTTTCACTGTCGCTATGGGTGATGACAAGTTGTTTGAACCTCCTACATGGGTTCCCTTGCGATCAGTGCAGCCTCTAAAATGCCGGTGAAACTCGTTCAAGGATACACACAGGCCAATCTTTGAGCTTTTATATTTCCCTAACTAGGCCGCTTACCGACCTAATAGTGTCAGAGTGGGCCTCAAATTCATCCTGTGGGGGAAATTCAGAAACCATTTTTAACGTGAACTGTGCATTTAACGTCTAGAAACTTTTGTACAGAATTGAAACATATTCAACGGATGCCACGACCGAGGGTCAATGTCGAATCCAAGGCGTACTAGAAAAGGCAAAATTAGAACTCGACCTGGTATCATGCCCTGGTTAGAAGACTGCAGACGTATTGTCTTCAAAATTGGAGAGTAAACATCCAAGCAGGAATCAATGCAGAGATCTCGAAAATCATAGGTCTCCCAAGGCCAATCTCCCGTCCACCCTTAGCCGAATGTGGTCGAGCGATATGTATCGATAATATACAAGAAATGCTATGCATTTTAAAGCTATTTTAAAGCTCTGAGAGTTTTTCATGACGCCCCTCAGTGCAACTTCTGAAGAACTTCGGAAAAAACCCAGAAATCCAATTTCTTCGTTCTCCCTCTCTCTTGCTTAAAAAAGAGAATGAGAAATCGCCATGAGAGAAAAACCCAACGATGGCGAATTAACAATTCCACACTCTGTAAGAGCTGAAGAGAAAGCTCGTTGCACTTTTTCTTTCGATGACATTTTCGAATGATTAACTATTAGTAGCTAGAACCAGATGATGACAGATTATCTGCTATTCATAGTCGTATTCCTAACGCGAGCGACGTTCCCATTAAAGATTCCGTGCCTTCTCTGAACATCTGCTACCGCGATCGGAATCTCACATTATACCTCGGCGCGGGACAGGAGTTTTTCTACGACTACAGGTTGGAGACTGCTCTACAACCGAATGATTTATTCGAGACAATGGAAAGGCTCTACACCCCACAGGGAGGTCAAGATACCTCGTTCATCCCTAATCTCCTTCGGAATCTGAAGGACAGAGGAAAAAGTGTTTACCCTAGATGGCTCACCTGACATTGCCGACACCCGTTCAGAATCATAGGGGCATTTGTCTATGTATCTACGAGCCAGTCAGACAATTTTGGTACCCGTGGAACGGCTTCGCAAAGAATAGGCAATAAATTCAGTTCCGAGCTCGGACATGAAAAATTGATGGTCATACCCGTGCCGGGGATCTTCATAGCTAATAATTCACCCGCCCACTGACGTTGTCCATATCCCTCGGTTAGCACATTTGTGTGCCTCGTTCAACGATGTCTCCAACAGGCACAGACACCCCAGCCAAAAACCAGATGTAGTGCTACACTATCTTCCACTGCTCTGATTCATCTGATAATTAAGTTAGTTTGCACTTTATCGATTAGGATCCCCCCTCACTCTGATCAAATCAGGATCCATTTGAAAGATTATTTAAAACTACGAGATATTGCTTATCTACCTTATTTTCTACTTTAGTTTCAAAATTATTACAATCAGATCCAAGTAGCGAATAATTTTGAGACCACTAATAAAAAGCAACCAGCACTCTGGTCCAATTTCCAAAGAATTTTCTTCTTTTTGACAATTCCCGACTTCCCTTCTTTCTCTCGCAGCTTTCCTTTCAATAAAATTTATAATTTGATTCCAATGCTGATTTCCTTCGCCTCTCTTACATAATTAGATTTGCAAAGTAACTACAAAGAAGGCAGACGTTCATAGCAAAAAAAAACTTGTACTTTCATACTATTGATCTGCCGCACCCGAACGAGGATCAAACTTAGGGTGACAGTGGGAATCGATGTTCAACAACAGTTTTTCTCCGTCAATTCTTACTCAACTTGTTCTCTGCTAATGAAATTCGACCTCTTTTCAACCTCAACACACTTTTTACCATACCCATCACATTACTCGAACCAGAATTTTCGTTTTCCTTCAAATCAGAACGCCTTTGTCGATTGATCGAGAGTTCTTGGAGGTTCCGGACTACTGCTGAAAAGTTTTTGGGGAAAAATCTTCTTATCATATTTGCTCAATCTCTATTACAATCTAGGGCCCAAGTGGCAAGTGGCGCATTACCATAGTGGTCCACGGATCGAATCCAGGACCGAAATCCACCCAGGCCACGGAGCCATCCATCCAACCGGGGTAGGGTAAGTGGTGTCAGGCTCGCTTGGGTGGCTGAAAGCATTAGTACATCGGCTGGTCACCTCAGTCGCTGTATAGGCCGAATCCGCATTCAATGTGCCACTTCATTGAGAACGGGAGGCGGGAGACGCATTCCATAACGGGATTGATCACTACCAAAATCATTCCTTGATGTTAAGATCCGTAATATATTAGCCCATGTTACGATCTTTGCCCATAGGTGCCTGGTGATAAGACTAGATCCACATTATCTGGATCATCACTGGCATAAGGCGAATTCGAAGGGATGACTATAGCCAAATGTTTAATCCACGAACCGCACAACACGCTTGACAATTGCAGATGCATCTTAAAGTTTCCCTCGGAACCGAAAAAGAAAGACTGAGAGTACCACATTCTCCCATGTAGGGCTCATCATCTGAGATTCTTTCTAATTTCACATCTATGACATCCCGAAATCTTTTTTTTTGAAAATCCTCCCCTACCTTTCTTCTAGAAAACTCCCAAAACCAACTACTTACACCTCTTGCCAATCTGGAGACAAAACTGGTCCCGGAAACAGCAGAAAACCTTACTTTACTACCAAAAGGCTTTCTATAGAGTACTTAGCAGATCGTTGAAAGAGTCTATCGTCCATAAGCCACCATAAGCAACTATCAACTCCAAACTACTATTATAGCAGCAGTCCGGAGTTGAAAAATGCTTTTGGTGATTTATGGATGATTGCACTTTCGACACGACAACATTTTGAGAGAGCCAAAAAACTTTGCGCTGCCAACTTGTTGAGGAGGAAATGTTCTCCAATTGAGCCTCAAAATTATTCGAAGCATGGAGTAACTTAAGGGATAAAGTAGAAGAACAAAAGAGCCAGCGCCATCCTTCTTTCTGGCGCGCGCCATACATCCTACCTACTCTTAAGATGCAAAGGTACTTAACTGGGTACTAATAAAAGTCGAGTACTTGATTGTATACCTGCTCAAGGGAAAAGGATAAAGTCGATGGGAAAAGTCGTATCCCTCACGTGGGACCAATGCCACGTGAGGGATACGCCACCGCATTCGACTTCCGTTCAGGATCCCAGTGGCATATTGAATGCGTATGTGGCCTAAACAATGAATGACTTGTGGTGGCCGGCTGATGCAAACTCGGCGGTTTTATCCTCTCAAACGAATCTGGTGCTGAGTAACCGACATCGAAGGGATGGAAAGCCTGATTAGCCTAAGCGAGCCTCGAACCGAGATTCGAACCCGTGACCATGCGTGTGTGATAGTGCGCCACTTGCCACTAAACACCTGCTTATGGACGACAAGTGTCAATCAGTGTTCCTTTTAATGATAACGAAGCTGATACCTATCTTTGAAAGGTATGTTTAGCTGTACAGCGGACCCGGTTGGCTGAGATTCCAGAAAAAAAGGCACCTCTAAGGTTGCATTTCGCTCTTTCCATACAAGCCATAAATACTTTGCAGTTATAATAGAATTTTATTGACCATTACCATACATCGGACCAGGATTGCCGTCCCCTTCTTTCTTGTCCTGGAGTCATCTTCTTCACTCGCTACACACAAAAGAGCTCATTTACCTGGTGCAGTAGGTTCCGGCAATCGTAGGCGTTCAGTAATTGCATGCATTTCAATCGGCGTGAATTCAAAGTATTTCGGCGATGATTCACTGCTTGTCAACCATTCGTCTCCGACACCGCCAAGTCGTACAGATAGATCATCTACTATTGAGTGGATTTCCTGAAAATGACAATTGAGTCTCTCATTGTCAGCTCCACTTCACTTCCTACTTCATAACTCTTTCGAATACCGTGATCAAACGACTTTCTTTGCACATGAATAGGTCCCTTGTAAACCCTGAGGGATGCTATTCTTTTGTAAAACCCAGATCCAAGTCCTGCACGAAAGCACTATGTAAAAAACGCATTTGCGGCAGAGACGTGGCAAAATCTTTTCCGAAAAGAAGGCAGCAGCACGTAGGCCACGTGTCTTGAAAAACCTCACATTTTGCGCTTTTTCTTCGCCCAATCAAAACATTATTGCTCTGGTGCAGGCTGTTTTTAGCCGAGAGATCCGATCTGCACGTTTAAATCGATCCAGAGACTGTGCAGGCAAGAAAAACGTTTTCCCCATTACACTTCCATCCTAAGCCTAATTGATGGTACATGTGAGCTAGATGGATGTGCGCGAGTGTGGGCTACTCTATGGCCCCACAATGACAGCCCTAAATTGATCTGAAAGGACATCTGCTCAGAAGGCAGGGTAATCGAAAAAACGTTTTGACTGGGTAAGTAAGTAAATTGCGGAATTCTTAGTGGGGGCTTGTGAATAAACCTTATACATTGGCTCCACAGTTATTTCATTTTTACAGGCATGTACCATACGTCAGCTCCAAAAACTGAGGGGGACCGCTAACGACGGCTCCCTTTATGGCTAAAAGGTTCTCTTTGTTACGATAACCTAGCACATCCTTCTTGTCGCGGTCGCTAGCGCTCATTATAAACGCATCAACCGAAAGGCGCCATGTCGCGACCAGGATGGACAATCCTTTTTAATTACACCTAGAATGATCACCAGCCAACGCATAATTACCGAATGTGACCTCTCGCTAAGCGAATATCCTTGCCTGCCCCCCTCAATCCATTTGAGCGAATTTGGAACCTCACGAATGTCTAAATCGTAATGAACCTTTGAATGGGGTCGAATAGGGTACGGTAAATGCACCGTTAAAATACAGTTCCAGTTGTAACTGGTTTGCAACCAGATCCTGAATGACGTTTTTGCTGCTCATGCACCCAATGGAATGTCACCAGATGGTTATGTCAGTCGCGTAGACATGTGATTGACGTTCGGTCGACCCTCTCGAACCCAACAATGCTCGTATGGAGGCTATCGTATGACACTTCACTCCCACAGTCGTCAGTCATAACGTAGCGTCTTACGTTCATAACGTCCCCTAACGTCGCCGCAATTCAATACGCCTTCACTAATGGCCACGAGTAATCGAGCGCCCCGTGGTATTCCTTCTACTCAAGCACGTCTGGGAATTGAGGCCGCTAAGGGCGAGATTACTTGTTCGCTCATAATTCAATAGATTAAGCTATGGAATTGGCAAATGCCAAATAATTTCCTCTGTTATGGAACATTCCAATTAGCAGAGAGGTTCGAAACTACATTTCCAGCCCTTCAGTTAAAAAGGTATGTCCCATAACAGAGTGCGCATCTTCACCACTTTTTCGTTTCGCTTTTCCAAAGCCTCATTTATTCGACGACAAATTGAATTTCTGGCTATCGTCGTTTTTCGGTCACTCATTCCTCTTCAAATGTCCATGTCCAGTCTTTGAACAAAGCTTCGTCTATTCCATCCTCTTCTCACAGTATTCCGATGACATTCGACAGCTGCGATAACTTATTCATTGAACAGCAATACTCTCCAATTACCCCCGCAAATGGCAACCTTCACAATTAAAACGCGCTATTCATCTGGATAGCATCATATTTTGTTTATCGCTGAGTTAGGTAATTGCACGCAGAGGTAATCCTTTATATTTGAGATGATCATGCTTCAAATTACTCCAACTCATTCCAAGTAAAGTTTGAAGTGCAAGGCTTATCCTACAACTTTTTCATGCGAAGGAATTTCACAGACTTCGAGGCACTTGACGTCTACTATAGAATTTTCGAGTTAGAAAGAAATCAGGAGGGACGAAAAGCAAAATCCGGTTCATTCGTTGAAGAATCAGTCGACTACTCCCTAGGATTTTTAGTGCTCCGATTCCTACCATTTGCTTTCCGTTCGACTCCCTAATAATTTTTTAATTCCAATTTTGTTTTTACTCTGCTGCGATACTACTTTCCCCTAATCCTATACTGTAAAGATGACCCTGGTCAATTGTATACGCTTCTCCCACTGTGTGACCCGAAGCCTGCATTACAGGGTTAGCCAACAGTATAACGCCCCGCAGATAACAGATCTTATGACGGGTGTAAGGGCATCGCAAGAGGGATGTAGAGGGAAAGGAGGCGTCAACCTAGGGTCGTTTTTTTCTGAGCAACATAAACAAATAGGAAAAAAAGTGCAACAGGCTTTCAATCGAAAATCTCGCACCCTTCAAATCCCTTGTGCTCTATCCGGTTTTGAAATAAGAGACGACAAAGCTTTCCGTTGGTTTCACAAAATAAATCGAAATTGAAAATTTTGTCGCAAGCCTCCTTCCCCAGCTTTTCTTGAAGACAATTCCTTGCACTTTCTCACCTACCCAATGTACCGTCGGAACAACAAACATCAACTCACAGTCAGAACCAGTCTTTCTTGAATCCTTACCATTAACTTCCTCAGTACGTTACAAAGTTCATGAGGTGAGACCTTTATTAGGCACTACAACTCATCAAATCAGCCATTCTTGCCTTTGAAGGTACGGCATTATTGGAGTTCCACTACGAGCAAAACTTGTTCGGCGTTGACTTTTCCTGTGTGTACTCCTTTACCGAAAATGAAACTCTTTCAGGAACTTTTCGATAATCTATAGGAGTACGCCTTCGAAAATACTTCTCAAAACCCGTCGGAGTCTATGACTCGGCGAAAAATTCACGACGTAATGCGATTGTTCATGGATTCATGCGTAGAGAATCATCATTATGTGCCGAATGATGGGAGGAATACATGCTGACGAGGTCATACATTCACGCGTATGCATTCCGATTCCACTATGATCGTGGAGGCGCGGTGATGGCGCGTGCGTGTAATCGCTAGAAGTGTTGTGTGCTCACCCAATCAACAAGGAATATGAACAGATGGCCGCTTGTCCAGCCGAGCCGGTGGCTCGTCGTTCCGTCGCCAAAATGGCAACACAATCAACCGCCACCACCAACATCTCCAAACCACCAATCTCACAGCTCAGCACACATTCAGGACATGCCCAAGAATGCAGTGCAATCAGGGTGGTCGCCTTGGTGGATTCACCAGTCACATCAGCGATAGTTCTTTCGATCATTTTTACATTTCGTGACGAATTCACATTAAAAATTCTTTCATTTCTAGGATCTCGGTAAAAGCACTAAAACTCTTCTTACATTGGAAGCATTAGCCGTGACGACTCTTATTACCATGTTCTTACGTCAGTAAATTTCGGCTCTATTCAAATCCATAGTCAGCAACCGAGGCCTAATGCTTCAACAATCTGGGATTCTTCCAAGCATATGAAGACGTCCCATTCGGAAATCACAAAATTAATGATACATTTCCTTACAGAATGGTGTTAAGGCTCAAAACAAGGCTTTCGTCGGACGAAAACTTCCGCATGGTAAAGATGGGATTGCGGCATGGATTGAGTGGAGTTCCTCAACCCTGGCGACTTGGTATCGTTTCTAAATGGAATCGAAGAGAGCTTGTTCTGAAAGGGGACCCCAATAGGGACGGCCCTCCTTGACCATGGTCTAGTTCATCATGGCTCTTGACATCGTGTTTATCCCTTTGCTGCCCTCTTGCAAGCTCTCATTTCCAGGACTCCACCATGTTTTTTGAAATCCTCTTATTCATTCACACTTCTTACATCACGTTATCGCATGCACTAGTTCCTCATGAATGAAGCAGAAGCCATATCGAAAAATGTAGTTTTAATCAATGAAAGGAATGCACTTTAAAAAACTCCCATCGATCCCCTCGAAATCGGTACTACAAGACTTAGTCAACTAATATCGCCGGGCAATTCTATATCATCAAGCCCTTTTTTTTGGCCCTAAAAGAATCCGGCCAGTAGGAAAACAGGAACCAATTCAATTAAGTAAGGGATACGCGCTATTGACCAAGAGAGAGCTTTTTTCTTTCGACTACGATTTCCTCGACTCGTTCAAAGTCGTCCTTACATGACCGTTAGCTACTAAAAACGACTAGAGACAACAGTGTGCGGCGCACTAATCTCCCGAATGCGTTCTCTTTCCCATATTTGAGTAGAATGACTCTGAAAGGCTCGGTCCGAAATATGTACCAGATCACATTCCCAAGCAAACATGACTATTACAGAAAGTGGGGTCGAAAAAAAACACCATGGAGAACTACTCAAAACATCCACAAGTAGAGTTTGCGAGCGCTGCCATTGCACCGATTAGAAACCCGATCCAGACAACAGTTTGAAGGGACCACGAAACCCACTGAGGTAGATATTGAAGGGCTAATGAGCTCAACGAATACTATTTCCCGCCTCATTTGCTAACGAAGCCTTCTAGCCACTATTATCGTTGTTATTGCAGACGCTTCGCTATTTTTAGCTATCCTGATCAATTCCTTTCTGTTTTGTTGTTTTCAACATAGATCTCCCACGAAGTAAAGCTGAGCTAAAGAACATGAGACGACTTCCAAAGATAACTCCCCTCTGGCCGAGACAAATATTGCGACCCATGTGGGAGTCCCTTAACGGACGTTTCCGAATGAACCCCAGAGCATTTTAAAATCGCCCGTTCGCTCAAGTCCCATTCTCAGCTACGCTCTATGATTATTGAGGAAGGTGGGACTGCGTGAATTAGCGGTGGCAATTGGGTGCGCTGCCTTGGTATAATGATAATCACAAATTGCATAGTATATGATGCGTGCAATAATTTGCGGGGCAGATGGGCAGTGTTTACCTGTACCAGTCGTACGTTAGCCTCGAAACAATGACCACAACCTTCCACCTAGATCTCCAGGTTCGACCAAGCGGGGGTATCACAAGGTCGGTATCACAAAACGAGAAGTTTTCGAGATCCCCATTAGTTCTAACCTGGAGAGATATTGCAAAGGCGTTGATCGTCGTTTCCACAGCAACGTTTACAAAACAAGCCAATGGGTTATTATCAAAATTGCGACTATACCGTAATGAGAATGAGGAAGTTATCATTTAGATGAGGGAAGGGAGAATAACAATAAATATAACTGAATCAGGAAGTTGTCCGGATGAGCGTCGTTTCGGTTGCTTTCCCAGAATTGCTTACCATTATCTCAAAGAGAACTGAGCCTTTTTGTAAAAATCAATATTGTAAGCTTCACCAAATGCTCTGAATTATTTATGTGTTTATCTGAACCTCCACTGCATTCCAAATGTCAATACCTCCTCGCGAAATCGTTCGAACAAACTTTTTGCTGTTGAAAATTTTATGAACTTTTTCCAGTATACATTGGCCTCGTATGCCTTCTTTGCTGACTATTTAACCTCTTGCCGCGTTCTCAACAAAAACCTGGTTTAGTTGAAATTCCTTGAATATTTTCTCTTTCAATAGTCTGAGTGCCTCCTTTTTGAATAGGTACTCAAACCCTGAAAGCAATTGCGGGTCTCCGGTAGACGGATATGTCATTCACCTGCGTTTTGCCCTAACCACCGATCAAAGCTCACTGTTGTTCGTTGTTGGAGTAAATTATAGTAGCTCTTTTGACAAATGATCATTTCACTCGATAGAACTGAGCTTTTTACTTATAAACCTACGTACAATGAGCCTTTGGCGAACTTTTAAAACTTTCTGCTGAGCTCATAGAGGGGAAAGTTCAGACCAAGGACGAGCCTGGCTCCACGCCCCTTCCGTTTTCCGGTTGCTTATGCTTTTCTCCAAAGCCCTCCTAGTTGATTACTGTTCTTGGTTTTTGGTCTAAGCTACATTTTCATTTCATGTGAACCCATAACTTCCATCATCTCGTGCTCATAAGAGTCGAATTAAGCTCCACATTGCTCGTGCATGCTCAAAACAACGATGGGTTACGGGAACATCATTAGTCGTCCGCTCAGTCGCTTCGTCAGCGACGGCGACGTTTGAGCAGCAGCGAATTCGTTCGTTACTCTCCACATCTGCTGCCTCCACCACATTGAGGCGTGGTATCGCTCTGACCTCATGTCCCTCGTTCGTCGCGTTCCCCTCTTCACATACTACACGCATCCACACACATAGACATTTCTTCGTTTTGAATGGATAGCCAGCCTCTCAATATTCGCGTTCGTTCTGGCTCGCTGCCAAATTAGCACTATCCTCTTTTGCGCTGCCGCGACACCATCACTGCGAGCCATACCCTCCTCCATCCTCCGTTCGTTCTATTCAAAACAAACACCACGCCTTTTCTGAGCAGAACAAATCGAAAAAACTACTGACGCCGTTCCAGCCGATCACCTCCGTGCCGACCATCGACGACGACCACGATCTGTGCCGGATTAACGTCGGCTAGTTTTCACACTACTTACTCGCACACGTTCTCCTCGTACGCCATACTCGTCTATGGATCAAGGAGGTGTTGTACTAACTATTTTACTTTATTCTACTTTTATTTTCGATTGAACTACTAATCACGGTATCGCTAGCACTGTGTTTCCTGCCCCTATCTATCTTCTGCGAATTTTTTTTTTCAATCCTTTGCGACGTACACTTCTGAATTACGATAGAAGGAATTCATTCTTCGTCATCGTTCGGACAATCATTCGTTCGAAACAGCTAATCAACGCCATTATTCAGTGCTATGCTTTACGACTTTCCAATTAGTTTATTGATCCGTCACTACTGCCATTTACTTCTAGAAAGGGGTGGGGAGAAGGTGGCGTAACATAGCGACTGAACACTGGCCGTATACGGTCATCTATTTGTTCCACAGCACTGCCTTCATCAGAAATTCCATTTATTGATATTTCTACCAATCTGCTCGAATAAGCCGTATCTACGACTATTCTTCAAATTTGTTAAGGTCTTGAAGTACCCTTTGATTGAAGTATTACAGAGTAGTATCAGAGGCGATATGCGAGAGCTCAATAGAGCTTGGCAAGTTACCATTGATGACTCTTTCACTGCAAAGTTTTCGATAAACCTATTATGTGACTATCGAAATTTTACATCCAACTTGAAGAGTTGAAGACAGGAAGATTTCTTGAATTTGTCATTCAGTAACCTAAAACTTACTTTTGCTTCCTCCCTACAGTTTTTGTACATCTCATATGTCTGAAGGCCTGAGCAATTCATTGAGGTTAGAAATATGAGCACGACATTAAGAAATAGAAGTAGCATTGAGATTCGTCAAAGGGAAGTGAGTAAGCGCACTAGAGGACAATACCCATGAAAATAACGGCATTGGAGAAAGAGGAGGTTGTTACAAGAACACCTGAGAACCCCAAATGCTAATTCCCATCCCTTTCAAACCTGCTACAAAAGATCATTCAAGTGAATTTCTAAGGTTCTCCAGGATTGATCATTCAAACCACACCCCGAAAATCAATCGATACTGCTAGGTTCTTGAGCAATTATAACTCTGTGAAACACGACTTCATGTTTCCATTTTCAGACCCAACCCAGTTTTCCTTTCTTTTGAGAACTATCCAGTCTATTACCGCCTTCGTCAAACCGTTCCCATATACCCATATATAGACACTTCAGTAAACTCAAATTTCCCTCATAAGGAAAAACAATCGTCAGGCCTTTATGGCAAGCACTCAATATAAAGTGTTCAACGCTCTCCCTCTCTCAGTACCGTACATTGGCCGCACTTTATGGAGCAGACTCGTACATTGACATTGTATCCACCACATTGCGACCTCATTGCACCAACTACTGTTCAATTATTGGGGCCAAAATGGTGGGATGGAGGCGTCTGTTCATATATTTACTCTGGGTCATCATTGTCCACAATCTAATCCGTTACGTAGCTAAGCTTTCACGAAAATTGCTCATTTGTGTCTGAAGGGTACACTAACCAATTAATCCGTTCTGGAATGAGGCCGGAGATCGAATTCGTTCCTCAGGAACTTCTATCTCCCTATTTCCCCTCTGAAACCCCATAGTTCAGACTACCAAAAGTGAAATCACTCGTTCCGCTTGGAGGTTCGCCATAAAGCTAAGCAGCAACTTTTTACGCTAACGTGGAATGTGCCGAGCAGTTTGACTAGACTTCAGCTTTCCAAAAGCAAATAGTCTAAGAGTTTTCCGCTTTTGAAAAAAGATTAGCAGCCATCTCAACTCCTCCTAAAGCTTTCCTTCCCTCTTATAGCTCTTTCGTGGAGACCTACCTTTCACTGGACCCTTTCATACCAAACTATTACTCCACTAATACACTCATACTTTTGTTTTTGCCTTCCTTCACGAATATATTATTCATTTTCATCAAAAAGTACAACTGCTGATGTCCTTGATGTCGATTTCTAGGGAAGCACGCCCATTTTCAGTAAGGCTTTCTCCTGAGCCAACAAAATAGACCAGGCTT
>UZAF01016940.1:22981-39195 GCA_900617895.1 Haemonchus placei
GAAGTTGACCGATAGAATTACCTTTACCAAATAGAATATGCGAGAGGTAAATAGTCAGTAAGTAACGAACAATGAAAAAAACCTCGTGAACAGGTTTTCCGTCCATGTTTACCGTGAAAGAGAAACACGGAAGAACAGATGTTCCAGAATAAACAAACTTTTTAGCCCAGTCACCTACAGAAATTCGTGCATTTCTGCTGAAATTCCGCACAACCACAATAACTTTGCGTTTCTAACAGCATCGAATTTCGAACCAACGATTCCTGTTGATTAATCCAACGGTGATCGCGCAAGTTTGATCGTTACATCTACAATGCCTCCTTCAGAATGCAATGTAACAATTGTCGCAAACAAGCTCCAACACTAAAACTCCGTGATGCATTTCCTCATGTTCGGGTACAGCTGAATACATCATAACAAAAGCATTCCATTGAAATGTCAGCGGAAATCCAGAAAAGAAGGAATTCAATCGAAAACAGCATGATTAGAGCTACAGTCCTGACGTCAATCAGTTTTTAAGTTGAACGAGAATCCCCAATGAACAGGGATTGTAATCGAAGTGGAGCCGCTTTTTTTTCTTGGAGCATTGAAACAACAGCAAAAATAATCCCTTTGAATTTACCGAGATACTATTCACGACAATCAATTGTACATTTTCTGATGCACGAATACCATTACATGCAAGGTCCGGTGGATATTTCGGCAGTGCTACGTAAAAGAAATCGATTTCAAAACAAAGACGCTCCCTCGGGATGATAAGGTCTTATGCAATTTAGCGACTTGTCGTCGAAGGGACCATGCATGGAAATCCATCCGTACAAAAGCTCCCAATCACCGATGAGCTACTCTGCGTAACTGGCCATTAAAATCGAAACTCCTATCAGCACGGTATACATTGTAGTATTCGGATAAAGCAACAAAGTTCAGGACCATCACGAATGGACACCAATGGGCACGAGATTGCTCAATTTCTCGAATTAAATGCATCTACTGTGTGTGACTCTTGCAAAAATATGAATTTGTGTACCATTAGAAAACTCCTCCTCAAGACGGTTCCGGATAATACACTACAAAAATAAGCCAAAATAAAAGGACATGGTTGAACTCACGTATTGATGAAAATCGAAGAACTTGGCAGTCAATAAAGGCAGTGAATTGACTTTCTTCTGTTTCTGGTACCACACTTCTAACTCGAGTAATGCTCGACAGTATTTTTCCAATTCCATACGCCGTTCCTCCAGAAATTCTGCATCCTAAACAATACGAGAATAATTCTCCATGAACCTACAAACATAATCAATCTTGGGTTGAAGGAGAAAGGATCAAAACCAAAGAAACCAGAGTTATCTATGGTAACCACATTAGTTCAAAAGTTTCTGAGGACAGATCTGAGTGCTGCGAGTAAAAAGGGTGATTAAACACAGCATTATGACATGAACAGTATAGCAGAGTCCGGTCTATGTTTGATTCGAACATATTAAAATAGAGAAGCGGAATAGAATTGACAACAAAATGAAATAATCAAACGGGAGTAATTTGATACGGGTATGACTCATGACACAGTATACATACACTTGGCGACACAGCTGCACATTCCAATAAAAAGTCATCACATGGAAGCTCTACAATATCGTAATAAAAACTTCCATCTGTAGAATGTAAATCAGTATAAACGTCAAAAACGACTTTTCGTTCTTCCAGTCGAGTCAGTCTCCGAAGAACGAAGAAGAATGAGAATGAGTTGATCTCTTCGGTTTCCTTCGGATGAAATAGCTTCTCCTCGGGTAAAAAGTTCCAAGATTATGATTGGTGTGCGCAAGCCTACCCTTCCAACGAACTAAGTGATTACCAAATGCGTGGAGTGAAAAGCAGATCAGTTGGATAACGGGACACTACCACGGAATCATGGCGCAGGAAATAGTTGTGAGAAAAAGCATGGAGCTGATAGTTTCGCTCGGAAATTTACAATCTGAGCAACCGATCATCACTTAAGAAAAGTCAAGCGCGAAAAAAAGAAATCACGAAAATTCAACACGAGCTTTCGCGGATTAAAACTCTCCAACTAACTAGATACGTCAAGAATAAAACCGCGGGAACTCATATCGTTCACCAGAAATTTTCTCAGCCCTCATTCTATCTTTACCGACGTACTCAATATAAGTAACACAACATGTGCTCTAAGTGTCTAGCACGTTGTATCAGGTAAAGGGATGCGTTCTACGATGGCGAGTGTCAAAAACAAAAGGATATTTCCTGCATAAATCATTGTATTCCACAGCTTGTACAGTTTAAAGTGGATACGTGACAAGCTTTGGATATAGGCAAGAACAATGTATTATATTACTGACGATATGACGAAACATCAATTCAAAAAAGAAGCAAAACCATGGGTATATCTCACCAAGTTCCTTATCAATTTCTTTGGAGGAAGGAAGGATTTCTTTCGATCCGGGAATCGACGCATATCCATGGCGTCAAATTCGCTATATCGACGTTCAACTACCCACGTATAGCCATCGACTGTTAATTGTATCGTGTACAACTAGAATCAAATTTTTGATTACCAAATCATTTATGACTTTTGAAAAATGATATGTATGATAAAAAAACTTTATTCTACCCACAATGAAACGTGATTCATTTTTCTGGTTTGCATCATTCTCACCTTGGAAACAACGAATCTAATAAGGTTATATGTTTACATTAGAGGATCACGGGATTGTAGTATAGAGGAATTCGTTTCTAGAAATAAGCTACATATGACCACTTGACTTCTCAACATTCTAGTACGATAGTGAACTGGCAGAACTGTGTGACCATGGGGATATGAAGCTGTGGAACTGGAAAGATCCCTTACCGGCTCATATCGACCAGGAAAATTGGAGAAAGGTGGGTTAGCGAAGTCAACTAGATGTAGAGCCCTTCCTGATATCATTCTCGTGCCGCATCACTTCTACGACACATATTATGCAAAACGAAATCATTAAATAAATAAACAAACAAGATACCAAGCATATCAGCTGGTCCCTACGCGAACTGTTTACAGCGCGAAAGAGCCAAGTATATGAGAGTTATACTGAAAAAGTGGGGGCAAAACATCTGGTGTGCCTCTCAGGTATGTGTAATAATGGTTTCGTTAAAAGAAATTATGAAGTGAAAAAGGATTTCGTAAAAAGAACTGAATGAAAAGATAATTATAAGTGTGCATTAATAATGGAAAACCTATAAAGCTTGAAAAAGAGGAAGAAATGAAGCCTCAATTATTGTAAACTTACTGCGTATTTTCCTTCATCGACAACTTTATAATTAAGTATCCTGACGTTGAAATCATTATTCATCTGAGGAGAAACTGACTGGATATCGAGTAAGGCCATGATGTGACCTGTAGCAGTCCACCGTAGATAACCTCACAGTCAATCTGGAACGGAAAACTTCAACGAAATGAACTTTACACACAAATAGTTACAACTCCGCTAATTACAATGCATGGTTGTGACACATATAAAACAGGAATTAGTGAGATAACAAGAAGAACCGCACCGAACTCGCAGCTGGTATAAATTCTGCATCATTGCGTTGCACTAGAACGATATTGCAGATATTTGTTGAGAGGTACCGTACCCACAAATTGCTAGGTGCGTTGGCCGTCGGGTTGAAGGGTTTTGCTTTTGAAAAGGTTGTTATACTGGTGCTGTTTCATTCTCCGTCACATCTACTTCCAGGAAAGAGATCCGGGAATGTATAGAGTGAAAAACCTCATGAACAGACAGATGTTCTCTGACTTACTATGCTTACGTGGTGTAGATTATAAGCTCACTTCAACTAGGATCCCCATGGAGGGTCTGGCAAAAGCAGACTCATATCTAGTACCATTCTTCAAATGATTGGTGTTGAACTAGACTACCTATCACAATGTCATTGCCATCGTTGTCGACATCAGAAAATTGGGGAGATGAGGGGAGGGGAAGTCAATACTAAAAGTGATGTTGGAGACCGTCGAGCAGTGTAGGCCTCTCTGCAGTATTTGAGTATGTTTCTTGGGAAAGAGGCTTTTTGAATGGCAAAGAGTCTATGAGGCTGTGATTACCTACAATTAGCTCGCCCCGATTGAACGTGGTTCCAAAGGTTGTGAAATAATGGAGGAGGAAGGGACAAGGCTAGGTGCACTGTTTTGGTTTATTTCGGATTTAATCTTATATTTTTGTTGTTGCGCTTTGCCTACCGATGCAAATCCACTTACTGGTTAGATAAGCGACACATTACTAGCAAAATTGTCATATGAAATACTGCAGATTCAGAGATGCGTATCGCTTCCCTGCTTGGCCAGCCTACCACCTAAAGTTTAATCTGGTTCTCAGCTGGGTTCGTCAGAGTTATAAAATCCCCTTTATGAACTGTTAAGGAACAAAATATCTGTCTGTGGGAACAGTAAGAGAAGTTCACAGTGTTCACAGTTCACAGTTCACAGTTCAGAAGTTCGCGTGGTAGTGGAAATGTAGGTAACACAGGAGAAAATCTACAACAATTTTGCAGCTAAAGCTGCCCTTGAATTGATCAGATTAGACCCTAAAGTGGTGTAGGCATCGTCTTCCGACATGCTAGCTCAGTTGTAAATGTTAGAATGAAATGGATAATTCTTCGCCTGTTACGTAGGGAAGGCGTTGGAATAAAAAAGTTCAGAAATGCAAATAAACCATAACTATTCCATGAAGTTGCCTCGACAAACAAATACAGAATGTTCCAAGAGCTCCGCCGAATATTTAGAACCCCGATAAAGCCGTATAGAAGAAAAATCGTTCATTCATGGAATTTCAGACAATTCTAATCAAAGTTGCTGTT
This sequence comes from Haemonchus placei, assembly GCA_900617895.1. Taxonomy (NCBI): domain Eukaryota; kingdom Metazoa; phylum Nematoda; class Chromadorea; order Rhabditida; family Trichostrongylidae; genus Haemonchus; species Haemonchus placei. The sequence continues at coordinate 27,821 of UZAF01016940.1, forward strand.
TGTCTTCACCCAGCATTACCGCCTGTGAGTTCTCCGAACTCATTGTTGGTGAATAATTCTATAGTTTCACACTATGTGATTGTTTCTTTTAAAATATCATCGTAGAAAAAAGAGAGTCCATTGATAACGACACCTAAATATGGCGTAAACATTGTAACATACTGCATACCACGTGACCACCCTTTTTATGGCAAGCTTCCCTCCTTTTGGGTCCAGTGTCAAAGTTGTAGGACCTGTGTCGAATTTCGTGTTCAGAAAAGTATCATTCGTTCCAAGAAGGAGTGGCGGATTAGCTGACTGTTGCAACTTATTCATAAGAAAGAGGGAAGTTGGGCGATCCGACCGGTCACGTATAAAGGGTGTGGTAGCAAGTGGCGCACATTTCACACCCATGGTCAGGGTATCGAGCCCGGAGCGGTCAAGCCTCCCATCCCTCCAGAATGAGGTCCTTCATTGGAACTAGACTCGTCTGAACGGACACAGGTAATGAGTTGCACATTGTCCGGCCACCAATTCCATTGTGGAAGCACACACGCATTCATAAGGCACTGCACAGAAGTCGCATGCAGTCCCTAACGCCGACAGACTTTATCCTTTATCGTTCTCCTTCATACCATGCATTATAACTACACCAGCTGGGTATTCTTTACTTTGACAAAATAGTTATATAGTTGAGGGGGAGGGGGGCATCGCTATTATCCAAGAGTGAGGGCTACAGTGCAGCGGAGGAGTAGCCGACCTTACCTGTGCTTAGAAACAGTTTTAGACGAAAGAATATAATTTTAACCTGAGCCTCAGAAAGAGAGGAGCTCCGGGGTGGGGGTGAGATGATTACCTCGTGCAAAAAGCTAGGATGGTGATAAGTCGATATTCGATTGACTAACCCACGCAGGTGTTTCTCGCCTCTTAAATCTCAGGTAGAAAAACTGGATGTCCTCTGCGAAGAAGGTTGCTTACATAGCACAATTATGGGCTAACCTCTCCATCTGCTATATAGCGCTCAATATTGAAAAAGGTCTCAAAATACATTATTATCTCCGATTTTAGTATAGTTATACATAGCACGATGCCAGTACGGATCGAAAGTTTTGAGTACCCTTTTCAGTCTACATTACTCACTTCACTCCGCAAGGCTCACACTATTCCATTGACCTGCCTACCACGTTACTTATACATAAGAAGGAAATAAAGAGTAGAGCTGGGTTCCCATATCACTCCTTTATCGTAATCATAAGTTTCACGGGCGGACAGAGAAACACCCGACAAACCGACAAACCGGTACACCAAATTACTGCCTTATAAATAAGAGAGATAGAGTTATCCAAGGAAGTCCAGCATAGTTTTGTTCGAACCACAGCTCGTGTACTCTTTGAAGGTTATGCATCACCGACCGCACATCCATCCGCTGCTCCTGAAGGGCCATTCAAGTGGTATGAGCCAGCCTTGACATTAAGAGCAAAACAAAGTGACCGTAAATCACGCAAAAGTGTTTCTGACAATAACAGAGACGGCCAATTATCTCGTCAAACTTTTTGACGAATAGCATTCTCGCGGAATAGAGTTATTGATTCCGATCATTTGCTACTCTACCTTTCAACCTTTACTTGTTCTTGGTGTTACATCCCAACAGTGATGATCCTTGATCTTCCTTGTTCTCATGTTCGAATATTCCTGTGTGGATGTAGTTATAAGGGAGTTGAAGCTGGCGGAGTTTCAAAAAAGGCTGAACCGGTGTACTCATCCGGTAGGGAAAACACACAAAGCGTTGAAAAAACCTGTTGATTGACTTTTGACTCTCCACCAAAATCACCCATTTCCCCTCGTACTGTGATGAATTTTAGAGTGTGACAAGAGCCTATAACTACGCCTCATACGTTGAAAAGACCTGTTTTTGCTGTTTCCTCTTGCAGTCAAACACAGCCACCGAATTTAAAATGTTCTCTTGTTAACATTTTGCTGCAATATGAAAGTTCCCTATGAGGACCTTCTTGACTTGATTGCAAAGAATCAGGGAGCTCTCGGTCACTGACGAATAAACGCTAAGCAACTTTTTCTGTCGTGCACTATCAAATTAGTATCAATGTTGTAAAGGTTGTTTGAACGGCTTGTCATTGTATATTAAGGGTTCATGAACTTAGGAATTGTAGTAAATCGAGAGTACGTCTCGAAAGAAAGGATCGCAAATCGAGGTTGAAGGTTACGCCTCTATTCCCTCATACTCAGTGCGGAATAAAGGCGTTAGACCACTCCGTAATGGCCTGATAGGTATCTATCATATTTATAAGATTGCAAACATCGAAAACACGGACCTGAACATTGACTAGCTATCACGAACCACTAAGTAAATGAGGCGGATAAATCCAATTCTCTCACGACTCTGAACCAATGAAGAATGCGTGGCACGTACTGTAACAGGATTGACAAGCGCTAGGAAATAGTCCTTTAACGAGAATGAGAACAGTAAATACTTCTTTTGATATATGCATAATGTATAATAATTCGGAAAGATAAAACTATCAGTTCGGACAAAAATTACTTGGCAAAAAAGGAAAGTTCGGGAAAACATGATGAATCCCGAAAACAGATCGGGAAAACATCTCTCCTACCTTTGTCAACCTTTGATTGCATAAAACAGTGGGTGAGTTGTGTGCTGTGTTTATAGGTGATAATGCAATATACCAAAGGTTGGTATGTTTCATTTGTGAGTCAGCTTGCTCTACTACTCAGTTTGGTGAGCATCTTCCGCATAACTTGACATAGTGGAATGAACCAAAACTGTATGGTGAAGCTCGTGCTCTTCTGACTCCGTGACCTCCGTCTTTCAGTACAGTTTCCTTGAGATTCAAACTTGACAGTTCATTGATTTTTCAGAGCCTACTTGAATTAAGAAAAGCCCCGGTGAGCTACAATCCGATCTATTACGAGTGAAGTCACCTCAGTCTTTGGGCGTTAATCAATCCCGTATGAGAGATGCGCCTTCACACTTGACTATCATTCGAAATCGTAGTGGCGTGTTGGAAGCGTATGTGGCCTATACAATGACTTGCGGTGACCAGCCAATGTACAAGTCAGTTGTTTCATCCTTCCAGACGGATCTGGTACCAATTAACCGACCCCGAAGGGATGGAAGGCCTGGTTGGTCTAGGCGGACATCGATACAGGATTCGAACTCTTGACCATGCGTGTGTGATAGTGCACCACATGCCACTATACCACCTCCGCCCCATCTATTTCGATTAGTAGCACATTCAAATGGATATGCACAGAAGATAATGCGTACATGCAAAATTTTTACTCATTCTGAATTACATTAACTGGACAAAGCGGTTGTAAAATGGGAGAACCTTTGGAACACCTACCTACACCATCAAGAACGCGCATGCGTCCAAGCCCAACCCAAGACCTGCTCCTACACATCCTTCTGCGCATCAAGAAAAAATTAAGAGATATTCTGGGGCGTGAAAATTTCTTTCTCCTCTTTCCGAGAACGCAAAGTAAATACCGATTCTTGGGTATGCATGAATATGTGCCAAAATAAGTTGAGAACAGATTACTATGCATGTTTACGATGCTATGTATATGCTGCTACATAAAAACATATTGATTGTCACGGTCACTGTTGTCACTTCATGTGTGCAACTTGGCCAGAAGTATTCATGCTACCATTGTGTGGCTTTCTGAAGTGTTTCTTGCATTCTCTGGGTTTTTCAGCAGATGGTAGCGATAAAAGCCTCTCAGCAGTCATTCGGCTCTCCTAGTTGGGCCCAGTTTCAAAACCTGAGAGGGGAACCTTTGCTCTGCGTCTGCCTGCCATAAGAAGTTACCTATGTGATAAAACGAGACTTCGGGAAAGACTCGGAGCGATACCATGGGAATTCCTCAATAAACAATAAATTTTAGCCTAAACAAAGTAACAAACCCAGAAGATAGCTCTTTTCATGTAAAGAAGGAAAAAGGAAGCTCATGTAGGTACCAAAAAGCAGTGTTGCCTTGAGATTAATGAAGAGTGAGGGAGCTTCAGGCAGTGGGAGATTAGAAGGATCCTGAGAGGAGCGCTAATAAAAGTATTCCAGAAAGTAAATGGTCGATCTCACCCTGTTAAGTGCCATCTTATTCGTTCTTCCTCCGATAAACTCGTTGAGCCCTCATCCAAAATTGTTACTCATATCAATGGACGGTTTCCGAAACGATTTAGTTACACATGATTTGGTGAGTGATACTTTTATAATTTCTCAAACACTATGATAACCCATCGAATAGTGAATTTTTTAAGGTTCCAAATATATATGCATGGGCTTCTAGAAATCTTCGGTTCACAAAAGGCGTGAGACCACAGTATGTTAGCTATACAGCACCAAACCATTTGAGCATGACTACAGGTATGTTCTTCATTACTTGAATATATACACATGGATTTGTTTTCCCACGATGATATGCCCAGTATTCTATTCTTAAAGGTTTGTAGATCATGCTTTCGATTCCTATGTTGAACACAAAAGTTGAAATTTGAAACTACCAACGTTGACCAACTTCTTTTTTGATGCGCGACCCGCTGAACTTCCGGAGAACTTCCACTGCACGGTCCGAGAATCGAACAACCATTATACGATCTCTTACAAAACTTATCCACATATGACCCAACATTTCCCTCCGTGAGAAGTTAACTCCCAACAACCTCAAGTAAACTAGTTATAAATCACTTTCTAATCGTTCGTTTTTCCTATAAAGATTGAAGGTTCCCTTATATTCAACTGATTGAGATCTGCAGGATAATAAGCTGAATTCGAGAAAGGTTAAATTTTATGCTTGCAGTCTTGCCATTGTCCATAAAAGAACCCATTAGCTTTCTATAATCGCTGCTAGGGAGTTGGCAAGTCTACTAACAATAAATCATTACAATAAGAGGACCAGATACGGGGGAATTTTTTTGAAGAATGATTCGCAAGTACACTACTGTTTTTGCTTATATCGATTAATTTTATTAGACGTTCCAGCAAACCTCTGGAGGCAATTTCTACCATGAGCCTTTTACAAACTCAAATCTAGCGAACATATGTTGACAAGACCTGGGCACGTGAAACAATGTAAACATATTCTTCTGTACGGTCCTGTCAAAATGATAGCGAAAAATAAGTATAAACTCTTATAGAACACAGCAATTTTAATATATCCTTGAATCAGAGCACGAAATAAGTACGAAAAAGGGAAGGTTTTCTTTTTAGAAGAAATCTGCAGTGCTAACTCTATGAGTTCCAATAATAGCCCCATAAATGCTTCGGATTCCTACAATCAGCTGTCAAAATTAGACTCAAGGCTTAAGGAGGGAATTTTCTGTGTTTTCAGCTAAGAGCAGTTCTCACACAACTTGCTGGTCGCCCTTTCACTAAAGTTTCAAATCATGTCAGATGCATTATTAATTATGCCAGACCCGTCGAAAATGCGGCATCTTTTTGCAACCAAATTTTCAGCACATCCAATTAAAAGAGCTTCGAATGCTGAGGAATACCGCCTCAATTGCGGTGAACTGCGAGACATATTTCTTGTGTTTTCATGATTTTGGTCCTGATTCGAGTTTCCAATGCATTGAATGCATTGAATTGAATAAATTGAAGGATGCGTTAATAAGCTTGATAGCTTTACGAAATCTTGAACTTATAAGTTTTCACACATTGAATCTCCCTTTTGATACAGAATCGAGTTGATCAGTATGGCGCATTCCAGGGTCGGTTTATGACCAATTCGAAATCTGCTATGAGCAGTTCAGCCATTAGCAGCAGTTATAATTCTTGAGAAGAATATCGGAAACATTTAGTTGTTTAAGAAACGCTTTCTAAAACCTAAACGCTATTCACTGATATCATAGGAATAGAAAAAGTAAAACGAAATTGAGGTCAATACGTTGGATGCGTGCCTTGTTTTCAATGAAAACATGTGAATTTTGCCCTCGAACCACACACCTAATTATAGCAGCCGGTAATGAGATGATCTTTGAGAGGAATTCAAAGTTCAATTTGAACGGTAGAATCACCCCAGGGTGACCTATGTACGTTACTGTCTTCTTATGGAAGACACACTCGCAAGATTCGCCACAACCGTTCGGTTTAAAAAGCTTTGTTCACAACTTCACAAGGTTTTCGGCTATCTTAAAAACGGATATGGTTTAGTACGACCATAGAATGAAATGGCTTCCAAACTCGATAATCTACTTTTCCGTAGTGGTGAAAGTTCGTGTGTATGAACAGGAGACGAGGGAGAGAATGATTTATTGCTCACTACCATCCTTTTTGTGCTCTCTCTAATAATCAGTCTACTATTCCCCACACTTCTTCATTCTTCACTTCCTCACGTTACCACCCCCTCTACACCTCCCCCTAGTGACCCCTACGGACTACGTGTACCAGGAGCGTCCATTATGGTGTGAGGAGGTTCAACCTTCTGTCACCGCCTCCTCACCCACTGTCCAACAGTATTTCGAACACTTTTATTATTTATATCAAACAAATATCACTCCTCACTGAGGGTCATCTCTCATAGCCTCACGGCTCGGATCCGCGCTTCGCGATCGTCGCCGCACTGACCGACTGCGGCTTCTTGCTTGTCTTCTTAGCGATCGACTGTAACTCCTCGAACGTCTTCTTGACTGGCTGCTGCGGCTTCTTACTTCTCTTCTTGAAGATCGGCTGTAACTTCTTCTCCGGAGGTCCCGCTGTATGCCCTTCAGCGCCGATCACAGCACCCTGCCACGGCGCTGCGGACGACGCCTCGGCTTCTTCTGCGCCGCCACTTGTGGTCCCGACGGGGCCCAACGCAATAGGTATTGCCCTAGCTCTGAAAAACTTAGGCACTACTAGTTCATCTTNAAACTTCAACTTTGCTCGTGCAGCCGAGCACTTGCCCAAATCATCTTGGAACAACCTCTTGTTGTTGTCCAGCATATGCACAATTTCTCTTTTGATTTCTATATTGGGCATTTGTTTAACCTTGTGAACCATCCCATAATGTAGTCCACAATCTATCTGCAATTCTCTTATCATATCTCGACCACATAAGGAGTGCGTCGCCTCCTTAAAGACATGAACATCCACTATCGCCTCTCTCCCGGCGAACTTAACATTTAGTGGAACTCTTTCTTGGAACTTAATACGATTATTATCAAATGCCGTTGCGGCCACCGCAGCCTTGTTCAACTGTGGCTGACCTAACCTATTCCATGTCTTCTCGTCAATAATGGAAAGAGATGCACTGGTATCTAGCTCGAATGGGATCTTGTTCCCATTCACTTCCATCTCCAGCATTCTCGGTGGCTCGCAAGACCACCGGTCCACTTCAACATCTCCAACCATATCAGCGGCTACCACCTCTCCATTCCGGCACTCCACATTTCTGGTGCCTGTTTCCCATCGGACTGCCGATGCGATGGGACTGCCTTGTCCAGTTTCCGGGCTGTCCTCCACTCGCCTCACACCGTTCCGCGTCACCTTCCGCGGCCTAGCTCGACGACAGTGGATAAGTCGTGACACAGCTACTTTGTTCACGCTCTGAGTCACTAGTTCCTCTTCACTGTCGGAGCTTCCAGCGGGCTCCTCACACCAATGTACTCGGCGGGAAACTTTTTGGCCAGTCCTGGGGCTCTTCCAGCACGTCACTGCCAGGTGGCCTCTCTTCCCGCATACATTGCAGTATGCCTTCTCCTACCTAAAACACTTACAACCGGCATGGCCAAACGCTCCGCAAACCCTAAATTTCATACCTTTCCGAGCTAGGCCCCTGCTAGGCCTTCCCTTTTGATCCTTCGTTTGTGCGCGCCCTGGCCTCTGTCGGTTACGCTCATCTTTCCGTGCTCTTACCTGAGCCACTCCCACCGGCTGAACTTGTTGCGGGCCTTCCTTAGGGTGTGGAGCATTCACTCCTACACGTTCGAAAGCTTCCGCCTGCTCGAACGCTTCCTTCGAGGATAGCTGTTCCCCTCTAAAAGGCGCTTCCTCGTCTCTATAGAAAGTAACCCACCGATGAAAACCATCGTCACTACTGCATCCCGATGATCCTTGATTTTTTTGAAACAACACGTATTCGCCGCTTTCTGGAGCTCCGCGTAATACTCATGCAGCGACTGTCCTTGCTTCTGTGTCTTCGACATTAGCCCGAATCGTTCAGGTTTTCAGCTGGTAATGCTGCTCCATCGCTGCCCGTAGATCCTTCAATGGTACTTCCTCCAATTCGCGTCCCTGCAGGAGTGACTCCAGCAACACGTAATTCGAGTTACCCACTTTTGCAGAAATATAAGCCGCTGATCCCCCTCTTCTGTTAATTTCCTCAACACGAGGAAGTTGGCGAACAGCTTCCACCAGGTCCGCCACGATGTCCCCGGAACATAAGGCCCCGGGGCTCGACCTCGGTACACCTCAGTACCAGGATCTCCCATCGTGGCTCTTCCTGTGGCGCTGTTGCCGGTTTCCATCTTCACTTCTTGTGCTGGTCTTTGTCTTTGGCCTCGTCCTTGTGCTGCTTCCATCGCGTTCGGCTGATCGCCAGTTCGTGTGTATGAACAGGAGACGAGGAGGAGAATGATTTATTGCTCACTACCATCCTATTTATACACTCTCTCTAAGAATCAGTCTACTTTTTCCCTCATTTCTTCATTCTTCACTTCCTCACGTTACCACCCCCTCTACAGTGGAAATTTAAAGATAGTATTACATCTGCAGAGAAAACCATAGATAAATGATGGGCACTTGTGCAAACGAGACAGTCTGCAATCGTAATTAGAAGCTAATTGCTTCCAATGAAACCTTTCAATCAGGAAGTGCTTAATTACATGATTTTGAAATAAGTTATTGACTGACAAATTCGATTCTAAGTGATGTAGCTGGGCGCTCCTTCACTGAAAGATTTCCATGGAAGCAATCGCCCTGTTCAACGAAAGCGATGCTCTCAGAATTCAATGAACATTATTCTCTATAGTAATTTTATACCATACAATGATTTTTTCATGAGTTGATTTTTCAAGGTCTGTACGAAGAAAGCCACGGTATCGTCTCAAATTTTTTCTATGAACTCGATGAAGCGTCACATACACTCAAATCGTAAGCCACACGACAGCGTTCAATTTTTTGTTAGCTCACGTTTGCAAATACTGTAATTGTAGATATGATTATTGGAATTATACGGAAGTACCGGGAATAATCGAGGAATCTGAGAAGGAGTCATGGTATTTTGGAGAACCAATCTGGATCACAAACGAAAAGTATGCCTGAGTAGACGAACTTAGCTGATGAGTTCAGTTTCAAGTTTTTTCCCCACTACACTTCCGTAGCTCAACTATTGCCAAGGTTATTTCCGTGCACAACAGAAACATATCCACAGGGCTGGCTAGCTTGCTTGCTCCGCTCCTGGTTTGGAACAAGAACTTCAGAAGGATATCCAGGGCTCTAGGAGTTTTATGCAAGGATGCAGAAATCGCGATTCCTTACATTCGAAATGATTCGAAAAAAAATTGAAAAAAAAAAGAAAAAAATATTCGCTCCACTGAACAAGTACAAGTACAATTACTCCTGACCGTACCCCAATGGGATTGCTCTTGATCTTCAGGATTCGTTTCCTAAGCATGCCTATTTATATTCTTTGAACATGAATATGGCTCAGTAATAACCAAGGGCTTTTGCAGAGCAAATGCATCCAGACATTCAGCCTGCCTTCAGTGGCCTTTGTGCGATGCAAAATTCCGAAGTGGTAGTAAGCCGACGTACTACACGTATGTTTATTTTTGCAAACATTGTATACGAATGAACACCTCAATAATCTTTTCCTCATTTGATGTTTTTGTTGAATGTTGTTATTTCGCTGCAGCACGCGATACGAAAGTTTAAAACGGTTGGCAAGTTATGGACAAAACTCCAGCCAGGGACGGGTCTCAAACCCGTACTTGTGCTCGCGAGAAAGCTTACATTTTAGTGGGTCACTGCTGATGTTGGCTGACCAGCTCATCACATTGTAACTGTGAGTGCTCATGACTAATTGAAAGCATAGAAGACATTGAGAGGACGAGGACAAGAGAGGTCTCGGTCAGATTAAAAACAGGGTGCCCGGAGAGCACAAGTACAGGTTCAAGTTCCGAGAGTTTCGAAGTTTTGTCTACTATCGCCAGCCTTGTAAAACTTGAATGAGCAACCCAGCTAAGCATTTGAAAACTTAATCTGACTTGTGAGAGGACTCTGTGCTACGATCAAGAATATTTGGCATATTACGGTCCTTTTTGTGACGTTTAAACTCTCCACAAGTGTCATCATCAACAAGAATGCAGCGAGAGCACATGAAGCATATTGCCCAACCTTCGTCAACTTAAAAAAATGACTCCGACGTTGGTAAGACCGACGCGGTTACCAAAGTTTAGCCAGCCATGATGTTTCTACTCGCTACGTAAAAGCTCATCTTGAACCGGAAAAAAGGCCGTCGAAAGGAGTACTAGCAAAATTCGATAACGATCTTGTAATAATCATATTGACAGTGAACTTGGAAAATTAGGATTTCATCAACAGCGTGCAGTCAGCGTCAACGCATTTGGTTAACGATAATTTTGTGCAATCCAGATTATGACATAAAATGGAAGATAAGGTGGGAAATAGTGCGATGATGGCGAAGAAACTGCGCGATTCGGCGTTTCCAAAGTTATAAAAGGCTTAGAAAGAGTCATTAAAAAGGGGACTGAACGAGAAGAAGAGTAGAATAATGAAGAGGGGGTGTTTGGACGAGCTATACAATGCGTGTCATTGCGTACGTGTGGGTCCTAGTGCGAATAGCTGACTTCAGAAAGCAAAATTGCCCTTCAAAATTCATTCACTTTTTAGCATAAGTCAACAAAAAGACTAGTAATAGCAAAAATAGCTCACCTTCTTCAGACTCTTGGAGTGGATAATTAAATAAGGGAACAAATCAGCAAAAAGAATAACAAGGAATAAAAGAATAGGAGAAAAACATAGCCTCATTACTGGGGGATTAGCTGATTAACCCTTTGACGACAGCGCGCCTTTTTGCGTGTCTGGCGCGCGGGACAGACGCATTTCGAAGCTTTCCGCTTCCGCGGCTCACCGATGAGCCGCGCTGTCCCACGGGTGACGCATTTTTCTGAAGTGATCATTTTTTGCTTTTTCTGAAGCGTTTTTTTGTGATTTAGCTTGAAATAGGTGCATAATGGGTAATTATGAGTTTTCAACTTTAGTTAGTCTGGTTTGATGCATAATATAGCAATGAGAGTCGAAATGGATCAGCCTGCAGTGGACGATTTTGGGGATGGTTTCGAAAGATTATTGGTCGAACCCGACGGAAATAGAACTTTTTAGGCTATGTTTTGAAGGTGTTGCACATGTGGGGGGGGGGGG
>UZAF01016941.1:0-22584 GCA_900617895.1 Haemonchus placei
CATCCCTTCTTACATTTATATACGAAAATCCATAACTCCGGTTCCCATGAACCTAGAAAGTTCAGACTTGGTAGGAGTACAGGCGCCATGATGTGAAAACTTATGGTGGGTGGCAGGACCAGACTCCGCCCACAGGAGGCGGGGTTTAAGCGGAAACTCATAAATCCGATAAAGGTCTATAGTGAAAATCAGCTCATGAGGCTCCGTTTCTCATGGCTAGAGCCCCGAGCGCGCGCGATAGCGTGCGTGGCCGCCTGGTATACATATATATATAAAGGTAAAAAGTTAAAAGTTATATATATAAAGCGCTAACTTTGTGTGTCTGTTTGTATGCCCGTTTGTGTATCCTCCCAAAAGTCACGTAGGCACGATCAAAAGCGTGAAGATCACAAGAGTGCGGTGAGAAAATAGTTATGAAATGGAAAGTCAACCGATGCTCTTTATATTCTACCGCTGATTGAAATCCAGTCTATTTATGACACCACAGACTAAAAATCACAACTCACGACGCACAGTTCTCATCATTTAACACCTAATTCTTGAACACCAAACGTTCTATTGGCTATTCACCGTTGTGCTACATCTCTACACTATGGACGATTCATCTATCCGTCTACAGCCAAAGAGGGAGGAAAGCTGTTAGGCTTCGTGTGCAAAAAATTTTTTGCTCACGAAGGATTTTTGCCGAAAATACTTTCGGTATTTAACCTATTTTCCAGAATGGACGCGTAATTTTCCATAGAATCATAATCGGGAATCCAAAGAAATCTAATCTAATGGAAACTTCTAATTTTAAATGAGAATTTCGCTCAAAGATGCGCCCTCCAAAGAACTATCCACTTCATAACACCTCAGTGGCTAGATTAATGTTTCCCAAATTTGGAACTTAGGCGAAATCTATACGACAGCTCATCATATGTGAAGCGCTTGCGACCAATTATTTGTTTATTCGTTCAATTGTACAGAAATTCGACATTATGTTAGGAAGCACCTGCATAAGTCGGGTCAAGTTTGGGATGGGTTGGGCATACGGCGAGCTCAAAAGAACACGTTTGAGCTCAGCAAAATCCTCCTTCAAGGGTTGGACATGCACAGGATTGGGTGATATCATGGGCATAACTTCCTTACTTTATATAAAGCGCTCGCGTCTGTGTATCAGTCCATCCGTCTGTCTGTTTGTACGGAAATTCGTAATTCCTGTCCCCATGGATCAAGGACTTTCAAATTTGGTAGGAGCACAGGCGGCAGGATAGGAACGCATATGGTGGGTTGCAGAACTAGACTCCGCTCAAAGTAGGCGGGGTTTGTGCGACAAATGCTTTACGGAAAATGATAACTCCAATCTCGGTGAACCTAGAAAGTACAAATTTGGTAAGTGTACCGGAGGCAGAATAGGTAACACTAATGGTGAGTGGCAGGATCGGGCCACAGGAGGCAGGGTTTGCGCCGAAGTTGCCAGTTCGGCCCTAGGGTGTTCAAACTTGGCAGGAGTATAGGCGGCACGATGGGAACATTTATGGTAGGTGGGAGGACCGGACCCCGCTCATAGAAGGCGGGATATGCGCGAATCTGCTCCAAGGCGCTCGAACGTGGTAGGAAGACAGGCGGCAGTATGCGAACACTTATTGTGGGTGATAGGACCGGATTTCTCTCACTGGGGGATGGGTTTGTGCGAAATAAATGTCTAAGCGAAAATTCATAACTCATGACCCCGTGGAATTGGAGAGCAAAATAAATAGTAGAGGGAGCAGGAGGGGAATACTGACGATAGAGGAGGCCTTAGAGAACAAGTTCCAATAACCATTTATACTCTAGCGCCTTTATTATTTACGATCTAGCTTTGGTTCTATGATGTTTCATTCGACTAGAAGGGTAAGTGCATAGGTTATGAAATTGGACCGGTTATGAAACTTGGTTCACTTCTTGCTTACGACCACTACCCAGCGAGATATGCGATCTAATGGAGGGTCACGGTTTCTCTCTACTTTGATATCATTCATGGCAAAACTCATCCGACCGCTAACAATCTTGGATTCTTACTTAATGATGTATCCGTAGATAAAAGGAGCTACATCCTTAAAGATATTTGATAATGGTATTATTATGACTCGACAACATTTGTTAGTACCATTCGAGGGTTTGGATGCCTACCAGTTAAATCTTCAACGGGTCATTATTTTTAGCATCAACAGCGACAGATCGAGACAGACATGTTCTCATCAAAGGCATAGGCATCGGCACATTTTGAATATCGCTTGCATGCCCTATTGATCCTCTATCGAACTTCGTGTGCCGAAAAGTATCATTCGTTTCAAAAAAGGAGTGTGCTGTTTGCCGTTTGTCACAGCTCTATCCCAAGGAAGGAAGGAGGCCAAGGACGGAAGCCCGGCGTTAGCCGGGCGGTCTCTTTAGACGAAGCGGTAACTTTGTGTGTCTGTTTGTGGGTCGGTTTGTGCGTCCTTCCGGAAGTCACTGGGCACGATGAAGAGTGTGAATGTCGCGTGAGCGCGGTGAGGGAGCAGTCATGAAATGGGAATTCGACCGATACTGTTCATACTGGTCCTTTAACTAGTCGTAGGTAAGCGGTAGTGGGCATGTGTTGCACGCATTAGCGTGCGTAGCCCAACTGGCGTTATTGTAAACCAAAACATTCCATCAATTGGTCACCCCCCCCCCCACACACACAGCTCATGATGGGAAAAATTCTGCAAGTATTCTCTGATGTTGACAGTGCACCGGTGAAAGAAGGTTTATGGGTCTTTATGAGGTTGTAAAAGACTGGACAGTTTGGACTTTCTATTTTGAGTCTACTAAGCAAATTTCCATCAATACCTGCAGACCCATCCACGTATAACTAGATATGATTGAGGCGGCTGCATTGTGATGCGAAGTCTCTCTCTGTAACGCAGCAGTAACCAGCAAAGCCGCTGAGATGGACTTCGGTTATGGCTCGATCAAATGATTGTGACATAACGAGAAACTCACCACCTTTATCACTAATCGATATCCCTAGGGTACCGTCGGATCATGATTTGCGTGATTCTTTCAGCCCTTGCCGTTCAATGTGGGTTATGTCGTATTCCTTGGTCCTCTGTATTGGTTGAAGATTCCAAAACAGTATTTCTAATAGCGACTTCCTACGATCACAAGAATAATCTGGACTGGATGCGATTGCTGTGATTCTCTTCAAAAGCGACATAGTTTTCGGTCTTTTCGATTCTCAGACGAAAAACTTTTTCTTAACGAGTTTTTTTTCTCGGATTCCCGGCACCAGATTGACGATTGTTTGAGACTCAGAGTTGCTCTTTTCGTTTGGAGCGTTGGCAGTTATATAGGAATTGGTGCTGTAGCTTTTGGACTAGCCTGGAAAATCTCGCTTGTCGTGTTCCCTTGGCTTTTTCGTGACTTCTTAGATTTTGTTATGTGAATGCTAAGTTGTTTCGTGATAAAGTTGGGAGTTTTGGTTCAGACTGCTGTAGACTATGGTATCAAGAGCTTCAGGAGCTCTTCGAATTCCCTGTATTTGAATTCTCACTTGAAAAATATAGCTTCGCGTAGAAGACTTCGCCAGGAGTCGCAGTTCTAACCACTAGAGTATTTGTTAAAGGATAGAGTATAAAGTTTTTGAGCGTTAATCAATCTTGTCTGACGCCTGTATTTTACGAAGGATCTTGGAGGCGAATGCGTAAGTGGCCTGTACAATGCAGTGCGGTGACCAGTCGATGTAAGTCCAGTGCTTGCTTTTATCCTTCCAGACAAGCCTGGTACCAATTAGCCGACCCCAGAGGTATGGAAGTCTTTGTCGGCATAGGCGGAAACCGAACCGGGACTCGAATCCGTGACAATGTGTGTGTGATAGTGACCCGCTTGCCATTGCATCATCTCTCCCTACTCCCACCACTGTCGAAGAGGGAATGCATATCCAGCCCTCTGACGGCTTTTTGTAAGAGTGATTGGGGAGCTATGTTGCCAGAGTGGAAGCCTTTTCTCCGCACATCAAGCACTTTTCAACTTTTGTTCCCGCGATCTTCTGTTCCTTTCCTTCCTTTTCTTGCAATCGGGACTGGATATGAATTTTGACAGTTACTTCAATTACTTCAATCATTTCAGGTTGTTATCTTACGTATGCCTATGCTTAATCGGCTCGCCTTCACCAATCTGCGAGCGCCAGCAACAAACCATTCGCTTCTGTCTTTCGCGATCGCCACCCACGGTAAACTCAGAATTCGACGAAGGTGGCGATGCGACAAGTCGTTCAGCTGCTTCCGCAGCTATCTTGCGTGACCGACGAGTATATCCCCCCTCCCATCTTGCAGCGGCCTACCCTGAGATCGTGAGGATCCTGCGGCAGCCCATTCGGCTGTTCTCCTTGTCCATCTGTAATCATCTCTTCTCATTACGTGACGAAATTTTGCATTATTTATGTATTTTACCTGAACGCGAAGTCGATATACAGGGTGCGCCATAATTATGGTAACAAAAATATTTGCCTCCAGAAATCGCAGTTCATATTGATACATGATCAATTCCTGTGAGTTATTTACTATGCATCGCATCTACAAAACAAACACACGGCGATCTTATATAACCGTCTCCTATAGTAATTATAGCTCGGAGACGCTTCGGCTACTCATCGACTGTGACACGCAGATTTACTTGAGAAACTCCAGCCCAAGCTTTTTTCGATGATTTCATAGGAGCAGCAACAGTATTGCGTTTTGAAGCGCTGGCTTTGCTCTCCACTACGGACTATATTCAGCGACCATCACACTACTGTTCGGGAAATTCATAGGAGGATTGCAAGCTGGGATAGAGTCGTCAACATTTCCTCTTCACCAGACTTGATCTTTTCCCATTCGTGAGCAAGTGCGTCGCAGTTTCCAAATCGTACCCATAAAAGAATCTTCGACCTTCAGCAGCATCCTTTCAGAAAACCCTCCGTAAAAGGTCCGGATCAAGTTTTGTACTTTTTTCGATCAAAATTAGCGATATCGTTGTGTTGGTAGAGATTCTAGCCTGAACCATCATAAAAGAGGGAAATGTCTATGAAAGGCGTTCTGATTGTTCTCAATGGCTTCGACACTCGCAGTTGAAATATACATATACTCCGAAAACTCAACGCTTCTCCAGCGCTGAACGCATTCTAGTCAGAGAAAAGTCTGTCGAAGCGCGTGCCGCGCGCAAGTGGGGCACGGCATTTGTTTCCCTTTCCAACTTCTTCTCGTCAAAAAGCTTATAAGGCTTTCGAATTCTATCTGTATTCAGCCGTATTTACTTGAGGTAGACTTCTCTCATCTGAGTAGAACATATAAACAACTGCAGACATTTTTCTCGCAGCAGACATTTTTCTCGCGTTTCCGCAGGTTCCGCAGCGTACTCCCTCCAAAGCAATTCTATTCGGAAAAGAGGTCGTGTAAGAGACTAAACGACCGTTTTGAAGTTTGTCGTTGTCCCGTCTACGCAGCGCCTTTCAAGAGACTGACATGTGGGAAATATTGAGACTAGGATCAATCCCGGAAAAGCACTCGTCAAATGCGCCCACAGACGGAACGGTTGGTGGATGTCTGCAAGGCTATACCGTTTTTCGAAATCCGACGAATTGAGAGGGCCAAAGTTGATATGTGGGCTTAGGTACGTCATGAACCTAAGGGGGGGGGGGTGCAGATTTCGAGGAACCCTCCAAACAAGGAAGTTACGGACGTCCGAAAAGTTGTTACCATACCTATGGCGCACCCTATTTTCCGCGCATATTGGTGCTGCGGGGTCCGGTTTGATATGAGTAACCCGTTAAACCTCAAAAAATATCGCTCGAGCGCTCTGTGACTTGTGCTCAAATTTCTTGACGTGTATGCAATGGTCACTCAAGTCTCTGACCCGTAACAGAACGCAAAAAGAACTAAGGAATCGAACAGATTAGAGAGACTTTCCGGGTCAGCCAGGCGATTGGTTACCTCTTCCAGAGGTCCGAAGGCTGCCCATGCTGCTTCGTGCAATCTCACCAATGCTTCCCTCATGTCCTTGTCCATATTTCCAAGATGAATAGGATGTTTTCAATCAAAGCATCTTCGTTTTCTCTCATTTTGACTACTACAGGTTCGACATTTTGATCTTAAGATCAGCTCCTCCCACTTCGCATCCGCTATAGTTTCGACGTTCTGCCTTGCAGAAAATATCTCATTAGGTAGCATTGTCGTATGTGAAAACGTTGCTTTCAGCGTCTTCTCCCGTTTGTCAGAGAGCGCGCATTTGCTGAACAACTCCGGATCTGTTGACGAGCTTGTTGCCAGATTTCTTTTCCGACATCTGAATAATCCATAGTTTCAAAGTAACTGGATAACTTTTACGTTCTTATCTAATCTCGCGAATAATATGTCTTTCAAGAGCAACATTTTTGTGATAAGCGAAAATAAAGGGTCATTGTAATACAATGTCTTCAGCGCGGCCTAAACTTCGGAGTAGTCTACAATATTACTGTGGCATTGTATAGAAGATCAATCTCCAGTATGGATGGGACTGCCCTAGTCTTTACGCTGGGCTTCCAAGATAGTGCTTTCCCAGTCATGATTGGGTTGTTTTCAAAAAGATCATAATGAGCATGCTCTGTGTCCTCGCAAGCTTTGGATTGTCTCGTCTTCAGCATATATGTACATACGTGACCCCCGTCGCTCCGAATGATGGGAATTTCAAAACATTTTCAAGTTTTTCAATCTCCTGAAGGATGTTATTCTTGTCGTATTTGTTCTTCTTATTGCCATGATCCGCTTTCATGCAGCTTATCAACGACTGTAAAGCGATTCTGGCAGGCTTTATCTGCCGTATGCTCTCTTTCATCGAACTAATAGTGACAGCGTCTCTGAGTGACAAACATAATCATTCGTTGAATAAGGTAGAGGTTGCGCGCAGTCTTTGCAATTTGCCATTAGGGTCTTGAGCGTCATAACGCTATTTCAGATGAATTCTCATATGTTTAAGGCTTTCACTATCAGAATCGATGAAGATCTCAGTGCGTCCCTCAATATAAGGAAGTATGATCTATTCCCTGTCATCGATCTAACAGTATTTGGCGGTGCACCAAAACTGTAACACTGTCGCCACGGTCCAGTGGTGCCTTCGCTTTCAAAAGCCATGAAAGAAAGCACAAGTGATCGCCACGCTCTCTCAGCAGCTGCAAAAGATATGAACGTTGCAGATTGGTCACATGTACACTGTGGATATGTTTTACATAAGTAAATGACCGATGTCGTACCAAAGATTTGAAATATCCATGCTACTTTAAACATAGACACGTGGGTGAGTGCGACTTCTACGTCAAATATCACTCCTTTCCTATGCGATTGTTACTATAGAATTTTTTGTGGGGATAGCGGCTCACCCCCGCTCCCGTTCCAGCTAGCGAGCCTCTCTTGTTTACTTGAGATTCCCCTCTAGTTCCGAAATCAAATTGAAGTTTCTATGTAGAATTCTATGTGACTCCTGCAAACGGATTCCTTTGAGCACTTTGCCGGGCTCTGATAACCCAACCACTGATTCTGGAGCGTAATGTGGGCGAGTGGGCAAACTGACTGATAAAAAAGGAAAATTCAGCCAATGAGTAGTGTACAATTGAATTCTATTAGGGCCGATCCTTCACCTTTTCTATCCAGTTCACAGTTTCTGGTTGTTTTTGCCATTAGCCCACATCTACACGCACTGCAAAAACCAATCGAAGCAAATTTTCGGAAATAAGTAGATGATTAAAAAGTAAAAGATGATCCTGAATTGTTTTCCATATTGTCAGCACACAGTAGTGGCATTATGACTTACAACTGAATCGCAGCAGATGAAGCAACTGCGTTGGAGAGATGGCATTATAGAAAACAAAAGCCTTTTTCATGCACTTATTCTCATACTCATTGCGAGAACTTTATTTTCTTCAACAGGTTCAGTTCTTCTTACCAATGCATGGGCAATGATGAAGAGGGATTTCTGCATATCCCCTAAAACACATTTTCCAGCCGCATAGATATAGCAAAACGAGCAACGTCCACAATGTACCACGAATTAGTGCCCGCATTCAACTGCATTCGGAATAGTGGCATACTCGGGAGAGTGCCTATTACAATTATCCTTGCTGTAAATAAAGCACTGTGCCTTCTGTGTGCCTGACTGTCACGAAATTCGATATTATCTGAAGAAACATATTGAGAGGTCGGATCATTTTTTGGAAGGATTGAGCACAAAGTAAGAGCAGCAGAGCACATGTGAGGCTAAAAGAGCTTCTCAGAGGCGGGGCATGCGTCGAAGTCGAGTGGTGCCATGGACGAAACTTCATGATTTGGTCTCATAACAGCCCACGCTCTTTAAAACAATTAGCAAAGGTGAGGGATGGGTCAACAGTTAAAATAAAGGAGACTCACAAGCGGAAATACACTGTTCAAGCGGGACTGGGATCAAGAATCCATAAACCTGTTCAAAAACGTTCTAGAATGCGGGAGAAAGTGGTCAGAGGCTACTGATGGGAAACACTCAATTCTCAATGTTCTCAATGTGGGCGGGACTTGCACAAAGGTGGGTAGATTGAGGTTAAAAATTCATTGCCCTGTTCCATAACGTTCTAGAAGCCGAGGAAATGGTGGCCAGATGTTATAGAAGGGAAGACGTCGAATCCTCTGGGAGCGCGGAGTTTGCAATGGAGGGGGCTGGGTCAACATCGAAAAATTATTATTCTGTTCGAAACCTTTGAGAATAAGGAGAAAATGGTTAGGAGCAGCTGAAAGATATACCGAATTTTGGCACGGGAGTATAACTGAATACTGTATAATTCGATTCTACTCCTCTCCCAAAATTCGGTATATCTGACGAGGTCGCCAAAGTTCAAAGTGGTTGAAGCCTGTTCATAGCCAGGTATGTTCATAATTTTGCTCTAAAAATCCCAGACACTGGGGAAATGGGTATAAGTTTGAATTAGTTCAACAAATCAGAGACTCGTAAACAGTGAGCTGGGCGTTCTCATACTTCTTGCATGAACTCATAATCCACTACAGCCTATTGCTACATTCTTCAGGGGTGAAGCTCAGATCAAAAAACTCTGTTTATAGGTTCTTCATAAAAGCAGACAACTACACCTGAATTGAAAATATTAAGGCACGTCGCGCTTGCCAATAGTGTGAGCGAAAACCATTCTTTTGATGAGTTCAACAGCGTAATCTCAGTATCGCCACTACTCGATCACTGTTCTGAGCTTTTGTAGATTCCCTTCGGTTCCAAATCTGAGTTCTCCACTCAAAATATCAGAGCCCAGAATTCCTTTCAATGTCGGGAACGGGCTGGACGGACGAATAACCTTATGTAGTTATACTACGGGTTGAGATAAGAATGCCACACTCCATAAGAAGAGCTCTGAGCTGTTCGATTTACGTCGATGAATTACGCCGACTATCATTAATCTTCATTAGCCACTTCATTTCTTTTATTACATTCATGGCGTGGACCATACCAGTAAAAGGAAGGGTCAAACAATAAAAATTTATATAACTAGAAGAGAAAAAGAAAAAACAAATGGAAAGAAAGGAGAGCAGACTTCCGTCGCAGAAAGAACGAACATAATTTTAGGGGTGGAAAATCGTAGAGATTCCACCAGCGATCACGGTTAGTGCCCACTAAAAGAGAATCCTCAAGGCTACCCTTCTGCATAGTAGAGCAGTCGCCCGCGAAACCGCCAGCTTCAGTCAGCAATGGTGCTCTTTCGCCACGTAGGGGGTCATAGGGGCTTGCCGAAACTCTGAAATACGGTTATACCGACCACCATCGTAGACTCGGCAAAGTGGGTGAGAACCACGGAGACGAATTACTTACACAACACGAGAGTGACCCACATTGATCCTCTCCACTATTGCTATTGTGCAATATTGCTAGTGCAGAACTAGCGGAATGCATCATCCACATGGTAATAACGCACTACACTGATTCGAGAAAAGCAAAGTACTCAATAGTCTCAGGACGAAATTGGAAGAAGGCGAAACCACTACAGGTGCTGCTATTAACTAATGATTTTTCTTGTGTTCTCGCATGATCTCTGACTCGTTCTCTGGTTTCTTTCTTGTTCTGCGTTGTGTTTAGTTCTGCGAGTGTTGCGTTGCCTTTTGCGTGTGGATTGATCGATACAGCGAGTACTTTCTTGGCAAGGTACGACATTGGAAGGCAACCACTACAGGTGCTGTTAATGATTATGATTTTTCTTGTATTCCTGCCGCATCTCTGAATCGCTTTCTGGGTTCTTTTTTTGCAATTTTGTCGTAGACGCAGCAGTGGGATTACCTATGCGAGCTGGCGAGCGCGAGACGGATAGCTGGATGGCTCTGCGTGGGAAAGTCGGTGTAATGACCAAATCCAGGCGGGTTGCGAATACCCTAAAGAGGGTCATATCAGCTATAATAACTCAGTTGAACTTGCTCTGCGCAGTGAATTTCAACCTTAAGCAGGAACTCAGAAGGCTTCGTGATAAAAGTAGTCTGGCTCCTGATGTAGGGATTGAGTCTGTTCATTTGAAATCTTGCCCTAGTCAAGGCATTCAGGATGTTCCTGTTAATGCAGCTGACTCTGATTGAAATATCGTACTCTGAAGGTAAAAGATTACTTTCGGTTGTTTTATGTGGTCTGCCTGAGTCTAGTTCTACTAGTGCCAGGAAGCCTGTAATATTATACAACTGATTTTCTTGGAGTTGAATGTAATCCGATAGCTGTGCAGAGAATGGGAAGACCTCCGAAAGATAAGTGTAGAGTAGTGAAGACAGTTTTGCCGTCACGCATGTTCCAACGATGCGCTGTATTAAGAGTTCCTCGCCTGCGCTTCTATCCTGTGGAAAGGATTTTCCTTCGGGAATCTCTCACTAGAGAGGAGAGGGCGAGGAGTCGGGAGCTCCAATGGAGTGCCAACGAAGAGATGCCGCAGACTTCCTTTTAGTAGTGGCTTTTGCTCTGGAGAGTAGTGGGGCTACTCCTCCCAATGCTCCCATTTTGAATTTGTTAACCAGGAAGACCGCACTTCCCGCGGTTTTGTAGAGGCTTTCCTGATTTTTCTCACTCGAATGTCAGGTCAATCTCAAAAAACTCAGGCTACATTGATACAAACCTAACCAATAAGTCAGCGGTACTTATCTTTTCTGTAGATTATTCGAAAAAAAAAGCCTCAAGGAGCATGTTCTCCGACACGTTTTTGATTGTAAGATTATTCCGAAACATCAACACGGCTTTGTCCCAGGGCGATCCATCTAAACTAACATGGTTGTTTCCGGGACTGGACTTATGCTCTTGATGGCAATGGCTAGTGCGATTTCATTCACTTCGATTTTGCGGAAGCCTCGATAGAGTGTCTCATAAGTGGTTGATCCATAAGTTACAAGTGTTGAGATATCATCCCGTTCTCATTGAGTGAATCTTTCATAATTTTCCATGTTGAAATAGGACAAGATTTCTCGAACAGTAGGGAATTTGTGAGTGGACTGCCGCAAAGGGGTGTGCTTTCTCAATGCTCTTCAACATCTTCACGGCCAATATCTCAAGTAGGTTGAGCGAGTTAGATGTTGTCACAAAAATGTATGCGGATGATACAAAAAAAATGTACAAAGCTTTTTCGGAAGATGCGGATCCTCTTCAGAAAGCGATTGATTTGTTAGCTGACTGGTCCGAGCAGTGGCAATTGCCAGTGGCCCCTCACAAAACAATGCGCATTCGGATTGGTCTAGATTCGGAGCTCAGCCCTTCTTCATATGTGGTTGGTGGTGTCGCTGTTACTTCTGTGAAATCGGTGCGAGATTTAGGCTTCCACTACACCAATATCCTGGACTTCTCCAATCACACCAGGAACCAATGCAAATTAGCTCTGATGCGTACAGTCCAAATTTTCAAGGGTCTCTCTACCATTAATACCAAGGTTCTTCTCCAAGCATACAAAACATATGTGCGCCCGTTAGTTGAATCTGGAGCCATGGTGCTCAGTTCAGCAAAGAAAAAGGATGTAGTTCATTGAAGAAGGTCCAAAATAATTACACATGCAAAATTCTTGTTCTGGGAGTTTCCTTTACTCCAGAGTTCCGAAAGCACACTGCAGAAACAGATTCTTCGGCCTAGCAATACGTATCATGTTTTGTAAGTCCTTAAACCAATCTGCGTGGATGGGTCCACTTGACTATTTTAAAGTCACACTATCACGTATTAGAGGTGGACAAGCCAAAATACACTAAGCTTATCTAAGGACCAACGTGAAAGCCAGAAGTTTTCCGTTCTAAGCCGCAAACACCTATGAGATGTTGACGAAAAGCACTGTTCTACCCGGTATGCTGAAGCAGTTTAGAAGGCAGATAGCTGCCACGCTATTAAGCTATGTAACCTCGTAGTCGTTCGAGATTCTTCATTTTTATAAGGCGCTTACTCGTTAACTTCCTTTGTTTCCGGATATTTCGTTCGGTAATGGTGTTTTAACAAAATCGAGGGTATTGTATTTGTTGAATTGTTTCTGTTGAAATGCTTTTAGTTTAGTTCTCTTATGTCCACCTCACGCGCCGTAATAAACATATTATATATTAGTCACACGGGGTACAAGGGAGACCAACTGGGAAAAGATAATATGTTACAAACCATTAAATGAAACAATTACAGCACAGTTAAAAGAGAGTCGCTCTCCCAAAATTGTCCCGCGGGTGAAAAGGCTATGCAAACTGAGTAAAGGAAAAGAAGATCGTCGCAACGGAAGTAGAACGTACGTGTTGAGTTCACATCCTTGCTGGCCAACATGCGGAAATGGAAAGTATCCAACAGCACACCTTGTGCGACCTACATTCCTTGCGCAAAATTTCCAAGGCATTCTTGCCCCCATAATAAAAATCTGTAATTTTGAGAGTAACTAGCAGATCAACCTTTTCAACCTATCCCGAAAAGCGGGCACTGAAGTGAAATATTTTCGACGGAAGCATTTCCATCCATCTAGCGCAGCGGAAAAAGAGTGAATCCGAGACAAGGAAGTGATGCCTTTTTTCACAGGCACGCATTGCAGCCCAAGAGAATTCGTTCGCCCATGGCAAGGTCGAAATATCCAATACTTACTGGCTCCTAGCTTTGTTTCATTTTAGAGGATCTTGAAGCAAAACATGTCATCGAATACTCTCCGGTGAAGCAAACCTTCCATATTCAGTAGCTGTGATCTCTGATAACTAGGCAAAGAATCACGGTAGACTAGACTCAAAAAACATCTGCCTATTACCATTCTTGTAAAGGGGTTTTGAACTTTCTCAAGTTTGACTTGTAACTTCTTTGTAAATGAACTTCATATTTGGGACCCATATTCAAGTGTAGGGATTATATATGTCTTATAGAGTCTGAGATAAACAAAGACATCGTTACTATGTGTAATTCTGAAGATGACAAAAAGCGTAGTAAAGACTTTCTTGTCTATTGTGCGTGTGCGTCAAACTTCAAGTCTCTCTAAACATAGATTCCGAGATCACGTACCACCTCCAGTGTACAAAGAATATTGGTACTGAAAATGTATTCTATACAATGAGAGTAGCTTATGTGCATAACTGAGGTCTTAGCAAGGTTAAGTATTCCGTTGACCGACGCCCAGTCCATCATCCGTGATAAAGATAAAATAAGAGCATGGTGTACTTCAAGTTTATTGCTATCATCATGCACGCCATAGATCTTCATGTCATCGGCATACATTTGAATCTTTCGTAGCGTTCGCACTTTTTTTTTGAATACTTTAAATATAATTCCACAAAAGAACACTATGTTCTTCTACAGGTGTGAGAAGATCGGCTAGTTAAAGGTTCCCAACACCTGTCAGTTAACCTACCGTTATATCGGTCAAAGCGATGTCTGGGCTAAAGACTAACTATCCCGCCTAGGCAATTCAGTGACGACATCTCATTAACAGAAAGGCTAGCGACGGGAAAAGATTAAAGAAGTAGGCTTATTCGTAAAAAATGTCCCCAAACATACGTGACATACTGAGATGTTCTGAAAATAATTGATCATTGAACTAAATACTTTTAAGATATAATTCACTTCAACACTGCACAGCATCAATAATCTACTTGCGCGCTGTAGGTCATCAGAGACTAGTCGCCTAGGACTGAACAAAAAGTTTACTCATAGTGGGTACGTGTTGAAAAATAACAGCGCAGCCGTTTTTGAGTTTCCTCTGTTAGACTTGTTTGTAGCCTGCAAAAAGCAAACATGGAAGTGCTTCTTCAGAGGAAATATAGCAATGGAACTTTAAACTTCAATGCTTTCAGGGAACAGGCGTTTAGTAATCTTCCGCTAGCAGCTGATAAAAACACATTTGAAATATGTCAAGTTTTCCAGTAGTCCCTTATCTGAATGTGCTTTGAACTGTAATAGTTTTCACTAGTGCACAGACATTAACAAGAGCTCTTATCAACGCTGAAGGCATCTAAAGCGCCCGATGTTAGCATACAAAGCGCAAAACAACATGAAGAATTTTCACCCGCTTGCAGAAACTGAGGCTGACCTTATTTCTGCGAAAACCGATTTAATGCTAGAGATATCTGCGAGTATTTGATCATGAAAACCACCTCCACCAAAGTAGCAGAGCTTTTGAATGAGTTGTGCCACTATTCGATCCCTAAATAACAGGCAGCGCTTGAAGGTTACAATAGGGAAGACAGAAACACAAGAAACTCACTGCTTTTCATCCGGCCCAAGGGTGAGCAGTGCCTGGTACCAATATTCGCGGGCCTGTTCTTCGTATTCGGCACGAGGAATTGGCGTTACTCGCTTACGGCTGAGATGTCTACAACCGCTCTGTAACTGGTCGCATACGAGTCACTTAGAAACGCGAATTTTGACTGCACAATTTACCCTGTATAGCAGTCTTGCTAACATTCCTCTAACATGAGTAGACGGTCCAACATTGTGAGGCACTGTGAATTTTATGATGAAGTCGAGCATATCTCTTCTAAAAGTACGTACCGGTCATTTGGCTCCTTCACAGAACGTCGTCACCGTTGGCCTACTACAATCTCTGCGAGTTTCTTCGATATTGGACTACAAAGTTCTGAACCTCCTTGAGAACGACCTTCTGATTTGTTTTTCTTCATAAGTTTCTCTTGATCAATGCAGCTAAAGATGCTAGTCCCAAACACAATGTTCATGACTCACAGAAGCCAGTAATAAATTGGAAGATATTCGCAATTCATTATAAGTTGAACTTAAGCACACCGATTTGAGAGATTTGTACTTTTCCTTTTTCCTTTTACTAGCTTCAGGCATATTTGCCGTGACATCCTCTGACCTGGACACATTCGTCAAAAGACGCAGCCATTTGCGATAATCTAGAAACGTAGGGAAACGTTTAACCCCGACTGTTTCCTTTTTGTCGAGCGACCCACTGACACTTTAGAGGCAGTACAGGTCCATGACCAAATAGCTATACGGTCCGGGAATACGGAGAGTAGAGAAGAGAATCCTCCTGCATATCCACAGTTGTCAGAAAACTGTACATCATCTCTCGAAAATTGATTAAATTGGAGGCATCAGTAGAAGAAAATACCAATTGTGCCCACTCCTCACGGCACTCCTGACATGGCTTATGCTGCCATAAACCCAATTTGTGCGAATCTTTTCGGCCAAAGTAGTTAAGTTTTCGGGGATTATTAAACCAGCAAAACTAGCTATGGTTGCCGTCAAGCTTCCTTTGAGATGATGATTGAATTCTCAGAAAGTTTTCTCGGAAGAACCCTGAGTCCATATGATCCTTCTACTTTTTCAATTGCCGAGGATATACATTGAGTATTGGGGCAAAATTGAAGTAAGATAGAGCCTTTAGTTCAAACTTTTCTTTTGACGCTCATTCCTAACTGAACTTATCCGCTTGGTGATTGATCACCAATAACGAGAAAACTTGAAGGGTGGTTATAGTGATGTCTAGCAGAAATGCATTAGGTATCAAAATGTATGTATGTGTTCCAGTTGAAGACACTTTTGAAGATAAAGCATTTGGGAATCTCCTATTATCCTATTGGAATGGGATTTTGTATGTGAGGGAAGACTTCCCATTCTATCACACACTGTTAAGGTCGCTTGATCAACTACTTGCTCTCTGCAACAATGTCCAACATTTGATACACTGGGCGTTCTATTTAAATCTCGTACTATGTAATGGAGAAGGTGGTCTAATCCTTCGCGCTCACCATGCCCTGTTGACAGTGATTTAGAAATTGTGTGAGAGAGAAATTGATTGGATATCTCTCATTTCTTCATGGAAAATTGGAACTGAAGTGTTCTGGTAACCTATAAAAAACCACTCATACAATCTGGTGGAGGGACTTGGACGCCTTTTACCGCTTCTAGCGTGTCGTCGCGACTATTTATAGGTGCTCACATTACTGAATGTTCTATGATTTCAATGAGCACCGAATGCTCTGATATGACCTCAACAAGTCGAGCTTTTCAGTAGATAAAGAAAGAAGTGTGCGGCTACAGATAACATGAAAATCTATTATACCAGTATCCAGAAGTTCCCCTTCCTTCAGCTGGTTCAAAAGGATAACGAGGATGTTTTACCTCTCTTTACAGCTTCGAAGAAATTTGCTGCTCTTCCTGAAATGTCCTCTTCGTGCTGCTGCGCATTCTTTGACATCTTCATTCATGAATTAATACTGAAGACCGATTCTGTGTGTGTACAAGTTCACCTCGATTACGTATATCTATCTTAATGGCATTAATGCTAGCTGCCACAATAGAAAACCTATAATAATTACCCACCGACATGAAAAAACCGTATCTGCGCGTTCTATGATTAGCTTTGCATTCACCTTGCTCACAACAAAGTTCAAACCAGCTCGTCGAGTCCACAAAACTCCACGAAAATTCAAAGAAACAAGCTGGTTTGAAGTCCCCGTTTCATCAAAGCTCAAATCACGTTAGCAGGCCGCCTTTCATTGAAGCCACCCAAGGGCAATTACCCGTTATCGGTGACCTATACAATTTCTATTTCATTTAAGACAGGCCATGGAGAACCCCTTCAGGCTTCCTCAGATTACGCTAATAATTCACTATCAATTTTGTTTGGGACATTTCGAGCTTTTCGAGTGTGATTGAAAAATAATAAAAATGAACCGATATAGATATACATATATCGGAAAGAAACGCGCGTTTGATTTCGGAAAAATTTTATTATGAAAACGGGATTGAACAAGATTAACTCGGAAGATAATCTTTATTCTGACAGTGACTTGTTGCCAACGCTTATGCAGAGAAGGGGTTCCTTCTTTGCGGTTTCTGAAGTTTCACTCGGCCAGGGAGTGCTGCATCGACTGGAGCAGATGGTAACCGGATGGTGCCAAGTCTGGGCTGTACGGCGGATGAGGCAGGACTCCCCAACCCAATTCCTCGTTGTATGCTAAAGTGATTTTCGCGACATGTGGAGGAGCGTTGTCGTGGAGGAATTTTGACGACGTCGTTTTGACACCTTTACGACGCAGTGCTTGATCCACGCTGCTAAAATGATCTTTGTAGATGTCCGCCGTAACTGTTTGAGCCGAATCCAGAACTTCGACGTACACCAAACCTTTGCTGTTTCACCAAACACAGAGCATCACCTTTTTGCCGTGTATACCGGCTCTGGAGTAGGTTTTGGAGTGCCACCGGCGTCTATCCACTGTTTTTTCGCGTTGCGTTGTCGAAACGAATCCGTTGTCGAAGGAGAGAAATGGATGAACAAATTCACGAGCACTCCTTCACGAACAACTTAATATATCCTGCTGAAACCGAGAACGTCCGTTCTACGCGTCCGTCGAAGTTAGGTTGCTTGGCCTACTTCTCTATTTTACTGTCTAAGTTCAAGTTACTTGTGCATTCAAAGGAAAAACGCGAATCCCCCGAGTGACATTCACGAAATCAAGCGAAATTGAGCATTCCATCAAGATGTTCCTTGAAGATCTCTTTACATACTTCTTAGATTCGAGGAAAACAGTTGATAAGTCCGTGGCTCCAGTTTCGTATCCGCTGCCTTTCATTTCTTTCATCCTGAATGATCACATGGTCGAGACTCTTGGAACAATTATTTAATTTATTCAAAAAACTTCAACGAAATTGTTGGTTGGACAGCGATTTCATCACCGGTCCCTTCTCTTCTTCCTATGAATTCGACAATTGCCAACCGATTGCATCATGTTTCGAAATTCCATTTGTATGTTTCAATCGTAATACTACTCAACTGTGAACAACTCGTACATTATTCAAATTACTGAAATCAATTTATATACTATCCTTCACATCGAGGCTGATAAATCCGCCCACGTCCGACTGTAGGTGTCAACCACTGATTTGAGTGGACCCCGTAGCGACTCGGAAAGTTCACAGACTGAAATTTGCCTTCCGTTCAACTCCACAACGATCGACAAGGAGCGATCGGTGATGGCCAGAGGAGTCTATAATGGTAAAAGTGGGATGGTAATGAGAAATTTCAAGATTCTTACTAGGTAGAATGTGAACACAGCTTCGAGCAAGAGAATGATGAGTGGTTGCATTTCCCAGCAGCAAATACTAGAAAGTGCGAAAAGGAAATAAGTGGCATGCGACATATGTACGAATCGTGGCGGCCAGTCGGAGTACAACTCAGTGTTTTCATCCCCACAGACAGATCTGGTATAAACGAACTGATCCGGAGAAAGCTTTATTCGCTAATGGTACTACCTGTACCATCTGTCGTCCCGTTGATCATCATCATTCTCATAGTCATCATCACTATCATCATCACCATTATCATCATCATTATCATAGTCATCATTTTCATCATCATCATCATCATCATTCCTTTACTTCTACTTCTACTTCTACTTTTACTTTTGCTTTGACTTTTACTTTTGCTTTTACTTTTACTTTTACTTTTACTTTTACTTTTACCTTTACTTTTACTTTTACTTTTACTTTTACTTTTACTTTTACTTTTACTTCTACTTCTACTTCTATTTCTACTTCTACTTCTACTTCACTCCTACTTCCACTTTTATTTTTATTTTTACTTTTACTTTTAATTTTATTTCCACTTTTACTTTTACTTTTACACGTTGCACGTTACACGTTGCCTAGAATGAGCATCGTGAATAGCATATTTTCCAAAGCCATCTATGCGGAGATGCGCGGAGACAAGCAATGCTTCTGACTTCTATTTGTGATAGGCTCTATCTCTATCACTCCTGAGGCACGATGTTCAAACGATCAGTTCCATAACGTTTCCTGCAATCTCTCAAATTTTAATAGTTTCAAGGTTCATTCTATTAGGTTGTAAGGAAAGTCCTGCAACATAAAATTTGTAGCGTCAGCAATTTGTATCAACAGGGTGAACACGGTAGCAAGAGTGATAAACTTGTAGGACATTCCTCAGGTCATCAACACATGAGTAAATAAAGGCACACGTGTGGGCTTCAGCAGCTCTACGGTCAATGAATGGACAACACCCGATTGGTGCCATCACCTTCTACTAAGCACGCCAAGGGAAAAACGCGGGTGTAGCGGCTCAAATTATCAGCAACCTATTCAATGCTGGCGCTGCTCACCGATCAACGGTCAACAATCGGTCGGATCGCTTCACTGGAAGGGATACTGGCCTTTGAAGCCATGCATGCATCATTCCTTGATTCAATGGAGGTTGGAGGGATCCATCCACTATGAGTTGCTAAACGCAGACTAGATGGACACAGCTATCAGTTACCCCTGTGATCCCCGAAATTTGGCCAACAGGGTTGGAGAAGGACTATCGGAACCGTAAATCAGGCCCCTACAGAGGGACAGTCATAGGTGTTGCCCCTTTTACCTACCATGCGCTCCGCCTTCTTGAGCATACCGTTGTGGAAAAAATCGTAACTTTATGTGATCTGAAGACGGCAGTCAATTACTTTTTTGAGTCACAGCTTCCTCACTCCTGGATGAAAGGCATCAGTGATTTACTCAAAGGATAATAGAAGGTTGCTGACCCCATTGGTAAATATACTTCCAAAAATTGATTGGCCTGGAGAATTTCAGAAATGATTTGAAAAAGACCTTCATTTTGTTGCAGGACTTTCCTTCCTACCTAATGGCAATAGTATACCTTATGTTCGTTTCACTTTAAGTAATTTGCGCTCAAGAGAGTTGCTCTTCCAAGCGACGCGTTATGATTCTACCAAACAGTGATTATACTTAAAACTTTTTTTGAACCTCAGCAAGTTGTAATTTATGAAATTTTGAATTGCAGTTCGAGCAGGTAGTGCTATAATTAGAAAGACCAATTCAGAGTACTGTACAAGTTCTCGTCGGCTGCAGTGTGTTCACCTGTTACAACAGAAGGCATTCACTCTAAAGCCGTTTCCGACCGCTCCTGACTGCATTGCTGTCTGCCATCCTAGTATATCGATTACATTCACGAGGGAATGCTGCGTTGCTTTGAGGAACTCACCTACTCACCGGAGTGTGTTTTGTTTGTTCATCATTGCACCTGAATGACGTGGCAACCGAGACAGATGACAGTGCGAATGCTAAATAGGAAAAAAGGCTCAAAAATACATTGTTGGAAACTCTTACGTGTTGTGGACTTGCAAACCGGCACTCACTGGTTACACAGTGAAGTTTTGACTTGGTGTTTTTTGAATGCTTCCGCCAAAGTACGCAACCCGAAAATCTCTTCGATACAGTGAAGCATTACTGATATGGCACAAAGCAAGAGAGAAAAAAGGGCTGTTACTCACCCCTATGTGATTGTTTAGATGCAACATCAAAAAATGAATCCGATTCCTCGGATACAAGATCAGGGAGTGAAGATGGATATAGTTCTAAAGTTCAATTTTGAGAAACTGAAGATTGTCTTAAAACCACATTCCAAGTAGAAGAAATCCTCCGAGCAAACTATCAGCTATTCTAGAAGTGACAAAACAAGAACAGCAGATATGCTCGAGCAGGGTTGACTTTTGATCATTAAACACGGCGAAATATCTATTCTCAGATGTTCGCAGAGTCACCAAATGATTTGCTATTATCGGATCACTAGGATGTGCTTTACCAGATCCCGTAGACGACTCCGAACGAGTGAGCCTAGCATGTGTTGGTTGACAGACAGGAGGGTCGCTTTTCAAAAGTAGACTTCGCTTAAAGAAACAGAAGAAGAAGCTTGACGAACTCGTAATAGAATAGTGTGCAATACTGAGCAACGCTCACGAATGATAGACACTCCTGCGAGTCGCAACGAATTGATTCATGTTTCCCATTTGAGCTGAATGGTTCTCGAACTGATAGGCGGAGTGAGCATTCACTCCGCTCACTAATTTCGTGGAGATGAAGTGCATCGTGTGCTCGTTGCAATTTCACAGCAACATACTGGAAATGCCTCTACTGTTTCACGATTGTTAACATGTTCAGCTTATTTCCCGCCTTTATGTGAGTTCTGGAAGCCACGGTAACTGAATGAGATTGCTAACAGCACGTGCAGTTCGGTTTTTCATTCCAGTGTCCAGGTATCAAAAAAGCATGCGACGTATCAATGCAGTCAGAACTTCTGACAATCAATAGTAGAACAAGTGCGAATGAAAAGTCGAAATCAGCGTTGGCAGCGAAGCTCGGTGAATAGTAGCTTTAAAAACGCCTTTAAAACAATCTTATACATTTGCGAATTTTAGGGCCATGGATGATGCACAGCTGTGCTTAGTGGGAAGTGCTGCCTTTCTCGAAGTGAAAAATTTCTGAACATCGTTTTAGAATAAACCATCCATCCCTTGTAGATCTTCACATTTCACAAAGATGATGTACAACTTTATCAAGGTCTTATATGCAAGTTGAAAATACAGACCATGAAAATTCATAGGTATTTGGTCTAGGCAAAATAATGGAATATGTGCTGTAAAATCGTGCAAAAGAAAAAGAGGCGCAGAAAATGCAAAAATTTTCGGTTTTCAAAAAATAAGGCACAAGAATGAAGAAAAAAGGGTGTTGTACGCGAAAGATGCGACGAAGGAGGGGCATTTGGACGAGTGGCCCCTTGAAAAAGAAAAAGAAGACGTGTAAGTGGAGGGTCCCGCTAAATGCCGTCGCCGTTTGGGGGTCTCTAACGTAAGCTCATTATTCGTCGGCGTCTTGAAGTTCTATTGTGAACGGTGAAGCCTAAGCAAAGAAGTCACAATACGGTCATTTTTGGGTGTTTACTTCGACCAAACCGGTTTTGGAGCTCTTATTACGCACTGTCTCGGTCGTTTTGCGGCCCGACAATGACCCATGTGCAAGCCTCAAGAGTCGCAGGTCCATAATAGAGCGGGGACCCTAAACCGTTTCTATCGCGACTGCGCCTTCGACGCAGGAACACATCTCCAACCTAATAAAACTTCCTCAAAATATTCCATGATAGTGAATAAGTGCAGCTCTTGCTTATGTACCGGCGTCATGGCTACATGGCTGTTTTACCGTTTTCTAGGGATGCAGTGAGTGACGGTGTGCTTCTAAGATTCTTATGCGAAGAAGAAATTAGGATTGAGGAAGTTCGGTTGGATAACCAGTAAGTGTGCACTGGCATTGCTTCATCATTGGACTGATCCTCCTTTTTCCTTCAATTAGCACAAG
>UZAF01016941.1:42661-59622 GCA_900617895.1 Haemonchus placei
GCCTCGCAAACGCGGCCATATAAAGTTGGCTTTCCCGCAGCGACTTTGAATGGAGACCTACCCCAGCTGACACTAGTCGGTTGGTATCGTCGGTTACTGGGTGTATTCGAGGAATCCAAAAGCTACGGTGAGTGGTCCTCCTTTAATCAACTGCGTGCTCTGGGGGTCTCGAACTTGAGTAGGGCAGTGGAGGCGTTTGGTCGGATAGTCACAAATTGTAATGATCCTTTCGGGCTCTAAAGTAGGCGACCTCGCCGAAACATCAGCCAAATGAAGCTCATTTACAAACCTCGTGAAGAGTTCTAGAAAACAATAAACACCTTTCATTTTCAATTTTAAATTTTACTGTTCTTTTTTGCATGTTCGTGTTTGTATTTTTACTTTAGTCAACTTTTTTTATGATTGAGACTCCTGTCCTCTAAGTTAGGCACACCTTTTGGTGTATGAAATAAATATATAAATAAATAAATAGGCACTCAATATGCCACTATGCACGATTCTAAATGGAAAACAACCTTAGGGGCACATCTTTCAGACGGGATTGATTGACACCCAAAAGCTTTATTTATTATCGCTGTGATGGGCGAGTGATTTCTCTCCGAATCGTATCATTAAGCCTCCATGCACCAGCATTCAATTCCCAAAGGCATAGGCTCACCCAGGTGATCAAACTTCTTCAAAAATATGCTCAAAGGATAGCAACAACAATAAGATTTGCAAACTAGCAGCGTGTCTTCGAGCGACCCAGTCAACTGCTTCGTTAGGTTTTCGATGGACCTCGGGATTGTTTCCGGCGGTACTCTCTTCTCTCCTGTCAACCGTCTTTGCAAGGTTTTTCAATTGCTCTTCGTAATCAAACTATGCACATGTAGTGTGAAGGTTCCACACAGAG
This sequence comes from Haemonchus placei, assembly GCA_900617895.1. Lineage (NCBI taxonomy): Eukaryota > Metazoa > Nematoda > Chromadorea > Rhabditida > Trichostrongylidae > Haemonchus > Haemonchus placei. The sequence continues at coordinate 43,554 of UZAF01016941.1, forward strand.
TTGCCTCACAGGTTCCCAGTCGGAGTAAGGATAGGCGATTTGAGTGGCCAGCCGAAGAGACTCATGCTTCTCTCGAATCCAGACTCAGATGGTCACTCTTGAAGAATGCAGAGAAGGCGACCCAAACCATGGCATTACCGCAAGCGATTCCGCATTTGTTGAAGTAGCTCAAAATGGGCCGGTAGCTTCCAGAACTTCGAATTTACTTCTTCCAACCAGAAAGCTATTTGTATCACTGTGATCCATGACACTATTACACCAACGCTGATTATTTCACACCAGAGTGCGTCCAGCTCGAGTGTTTCTTTGCAAACAAGGCACTGGCATACTTGCGCGCGCTTATCAAACATGGCGTGATGGAATTTGCCTGTGTAATCACCAATTATTAACAACAGGTTCCACCTCAATAACATGGACAATTTTCCTTTCACTTATTCGAAAAGAGTCACTTTGCTTATGTTGCAAAGCGATACAGCCACCTCATATTATCCCGTCGCCTTCAGTTTTCTCGTGACACACTTGCTCAATTTGTGTCAAATTTTTAAATATCAGGTTATGGGGTAAAAAAAGTTGTTGGTCGATTTTGAGAAAGGTCAAATTCCTGCAAAAGAGGAACAAGGACTGTGCAATTGCAAGGTCACTCGAGATTTGCGCCAGTGCCTTTCATTTGTCGACAATTTTGTCAGGTATCCTACAGAGTATGGAACCAAAAGGTGTGCGGGACGTCTTCCGTTACTTTCGTAAGGATACAGGCAAAGGATTTCGAGAGAATTGTTGAATACGATCAAGTCAATTCACTTAAATTAAGTCCTCTTTGAAGCTCAATGCCCCAATGCTTACTGTTTGGAGCGTGATAGAAAAGTCTGAGTTTATCGCTGACGGAAACCGAGGAAGGCATTCATTATGACCGAAAAGCATCGCGATAACCGGGTCGCTTTTGCCAGGAATTGCATCCAAACGGACACGAGTGAGGTGTCTTCTCATGGCTTGTTGTTGACTCTTCTTTCATTTGATGTTTCGTTCTCCAGTTCTTTCTTTCTCATTCTTTTTTTATTGGAAAATTTTAACTCGAAAGCCCCAGATGGAAGTCGGTTCTACTGGCACGAGCTGAGGAAGGATAAGCTTCAGTTTCTCGAGACGAAATTTTAAGGGAGGAGCCATGGTATAGACGGCAACTTCTTCTCGTTACCGCCTTCATTTACGGTTTGTTCCGAGAAAGCTCATCTTTTCCAGTTACCGAGTCGTAGTGTGCCGTTCTCTTCTTCCCTTTTGGTCTCAGGATCGGGAGCAAAACCTCGTCTTCATGCAGGATAATGCCCCGATTCACATCATCCGGAAGACTCAGGCTCGGTTTGGTCGGGACCAAATCTACCTTTTGCCCTGGCTGGCTACGGCCCTGACTTGAACCCAATGGGAGACGTATGGGGATTCATGATAAGGAAGATTTGTGAAGGAAACAAGCAGTCGAAAGTATCAGTGAACTGATGAAAGCAATCGTCAACGGTTGAAGCACCAAGTTGACTAGAAATCAGTGAGAGCCTTTACTTTGAGCTTAGATAATCGTATTGTTGGAGAATCTTGAAAGAAGGGGGGCTCAATGTATTAATATTCATGCAACGCCACGTGTTTGTCATTAATTAGCTGCTGAATAAATTGATTTGCTCAGTGACTGTATCGTTTTGCATTATAGGTAAAGTGACTTTTTCCAAAAGAATGAAGAGAATTGTTTATGTTACTGAGGTGGAACTTGTTGTTGGTCTACAGATTACGATCCGAGTCGGGCACTATTCTCATATTAAGCCTTTTCCTAAAGAGCCCTTGAACGTGTTTTCTGGTGAACATCATGGGTGGTTGTATCATTATACAACGGAGAATAGAGGAGTGTTTTTATCTCCATTCTCCTCAGCAAGAGAGCCTTAAAATTTCAAGAAAATAGAAATAAATGAGAAGCTAACAGCCTACACTGGTACCAATTTATGTCAAAGGGTACAGTTTAATTTCGATTTCTTGCCTTCTTGATCGTGTATTCATATCCAAGCATCCGCTGAAGGTAAATTCTCAAATTACAGTATAGGATGAGAAGTGGAAGGAGGTTGACTATGGTGCAAGATATGGAATCTATAAGTCTATAAATCACGGCAGAATAATAATATCGACTTGTCCTGTTCCTGATCATATCCTTACTATATATAAAGCGCTCTGTCTGTCTGTTTGTTTGTTCGTTTGAACGGAAATTCGATATAACGTGAAGAAACACCTGGAGAAGTCGGGTCAAGTTTGGAATGAGTTAAGCATTGGGTAAGTGCAACAGAGCACACGTGAGCCTGGCGGAGCCCCGCCCCCAAGGGGCGGAGGGTGCGCCGGAATTGGGCGGGGTCATGGGCAAATTCTTCTAACTCGGTCTCATAACATCCCAGACACCGGGAAAAAATGTACAATGGTGAGGCATGGGTCAACAATCAAAATAAAGGAAACTTACCGGCGGTGGGCGGAGCGTTCTCGCAGTGGGCGGTACTTTCCACAGAGATTCATAACTCGATTTAACGAAGGCGTCGAGGCCAGGAAAAAAATAAAAAGAGTGAGCAAGGCCATATGCGCGCTAAGCATGCATAAGTATAGCGAAGCCCCACCCACGAGGGGCGGGGCGTGCGCTGAGGTGAAAGCCACTTTTCAAAAATGTGTGTAACTTCGTTCGGAAAAGTTATAGAATGGTGTCAAAAAGGTATCAAGGTGTAAAAGAACAAATGTGGTCAAATCCCGAAAGTGGGCGGGGTTGGCACCAAAGTGGGCGGGGCTTAGAACAAAACTTTATAGCTCTATTCAGAAACGTTCTAGAGTGCGGGAAAAAGGTGTCAAGGTGTAAAAGAACAAATGTGGTCAAATCCCGAAAGTGGGCGGGGTTGGCACCAAAGTGGGCGGGGCTTAGATTGAAAATTTCATAACTCTGTTCAGAAACATTCTAGAACGCGGGAGAAAAAGTGGTAAGGGGAATTGGAACAAATGTAGTTAAGTCCTCGAAGGGGGCGGAGCTGGCACATGGAAGCGGGGCTAGGACCAAAAATTCATCTCTTCAAAAACTCTGGAATGCGGAAAAAATGGTTTGGAGCAGTCAAAAGAAGGGTGGTCAAGTTTATTGTGGAAAGGGTCTGCACTAAGGTGGACGGAGCTATGATCAACCACCAATAACTGTGCTCAAATATATCGAGCGTGATGCTCTCAGCAGTTCAGCGTTCGAATCTAGAGAGAACTATATTATTCTGATTATCCAACGTTCCGCTGAATGACTCTATCGTGGATAAGTGGCCGTCGACATATGCTGCGCGCGTTAGCGTGCATAGCCAAACTGGTATTCATATAACGAAAAGTTCAGATGTACAAAGTTCAAACTCGAAATAAAGTGACTCAGGTGTAAAGTTGCAAAGGATTCTAGGCCACAGCGTCAGCTTAAAATTAGATATTCACCGTCGCATCTCCTTTCAAGCACTTATCCCAAAACTACATTTTGAATGTACAATAGGACATTGGGTGCAAACTCCAGGAGCATTTCCTCCGCGATGTATGGTATTCTGTCGAACATATAGGAACATCAAGAGTCAAGAGATTAATGTGTAGCAATGGCGTGGCTTGGAGACTGTTGGACACAAAAGGAAGGAAGGTAAGTTCCTACAAAAACTTGTTTTGCATCTTCATTAAATGCATGCTACGCTATTGTGGAAGCATTCTACGTTTCTCACTGATCATCTGAAGCCATCGCTAACCTTAATAAATAGCAATCTTTCGAATTGATTCCTGCCCTATCCTTTTCCGTATACAAAAGGGGATTCGCTTTCAAACAAGAGAAGACGAAATACGGATTCTTGCCTTACCTGTTGCTTAACTTGCCCAGATGTTGGTGGTTCTATCTGCTTGTGTCTCGCGTAAGGTTGCAGGACCGAACGTACTCTACAAAGTACGACAACACTATTCTCAGAAAGCCTTTCTCGGGCTTTTTGATCCAGCGCCTGACCTCTAAACTTTTCTACCGAGAAGAAAAAAGTATTAAGATAATAATTTCGAATGCCACTTACAGTAACGTGCATAATATATCAGTAAATGTCGAAGTTCCTGGTCCTCCCTGGTATCCTAATGCACGACGAAAACTGTTGCGACACTTCTTGACAAAGAACATCATACCGCTTTTGCGGTCACTAAGCGACTAAGCGGTTTCGCAAGGGAAAGTAGTTCAAACCTAACTCGTGAGCAGTTCTTTTTGCAGTGTAGGAAGGGCAGCCATTTTTCATTCAGATTCGATTTAGCAGATGGATAATATGAATAAGGAACCTCGCTCCAACACCACTGAATACCAAACAACTAGAACCTAAGAGAAACTTCGAGATTCCGTAAGTGCTTGATGTATTCTGTCTTTACAACAACAAATCCCATTGGATCTTATCCCACTGGACTGAAAGAAGCATAGTGATGTGCGAAATAAGATCGCCTACGCACACTGATCTTGCTCCGAGAACACCACTACAATGAAGGTTTTGAATTGACTTATCATAAGAGCTAATAAAGGGCTCATCAAGTACCTTCGCACCACTGCCTAAATAGAGTCATCAGTTCAATAATGTTTACGCAATCCTACCTGAGGAACATGTGCCCATTCAGTGTCCCTCCTTTCTGATGTACAGAAAGCAGTCCACGATTTCGTGACCATGCATTGTGTTTGTAGCAGCACACGCATCCTTGCATCAATCCATCCTTGCGCTCCAGACTTGCCCAATAGGATGAATGAAGGCAGCAGACAGTTAGGGGGGGGGGGAGGGGGAAGTGTAGAGCCGTGTTGTGAGAGTTTTAATGTGGTTCATGAGAAAGCAAAACGCTTCACGCCTCGAGTATCTCGCATTGATTTTAGGTTTGACGCAGTGCCACACTACACGGGAGAGATGCTTCCGTTTCCTCTCAGGAATAACAGCTTGTTTCGGAATTTCAGGTTATACATTGGAGATCTCTTGAGTTGCATATTCAAAAATATATGTGATCATTAGTCGAACAAATATCTCATCTAGAATGGCCAGGTGGTCCCTTCCCCTTGTAATTGACTACCTATTCCCTTCAATTCCTCCAACTTCGAATGGTTTGTGACTAGACTGAGTTGTTGCAAGAATACTAGGTCATCCACGGAACAGCTTGATAATGGCTACAGCAATTGATAGATAACGACATTCACCGCTGAGACTAAGGGACCCAATTTCTATCACGTACGTGCGTTTCACAAGTTCAGGATCGCCCTTGAATTCGGTATTAACAGAATAAGCAGCCATGCAGACACTTTCTAAATCAACTTTTACCATAACATTTTTATGAATAATTTTTGGTTTCTGCTCCATTTCATAAGTATAAGGTCACTTCGAAAATTCGAAAAAATTATCATTACTAACGATAAAAGACAATAAGTAGTCGATGGGTCCTCCTTGTTCTAGCCCAATATCGAATAGCCTACGTGGCGTACTCGAAACAAGGTTTCGAAGTACCTCCTCTGGAGATTCCAGTCCAAGATTCAATTATTGCCTGATTGAGCTCTATTGTCGTCTGGAACTGACCGTTGTTCGCATAAATCTTCCTAATAGATGCCTCACAGAATCTCCGTCGGGTTCAGATCGGAGCTGTAAGCTATCCACGCCACAATTTTGATGTTTTGGGAATGCAAAAAGTCTTTTATGGAACGACTAGCGTGGATCGCCGCATTGTCCTGTTGAAAAACATAGCTGAGACCACGTCGACGGTGAGAAATGGCACCAGGTGCTATTGAAAGACTTCCTCGTAGTGCTAGAAGTCCATTTAGGCGTTATGAAAGCAAGCTCCAGCACGAACTCATTGCAGAAGGCACCCCATGCCATAACACTTCTTCCTCCAAAAATACGACGGCTGAGGTTGATAGGCTGTTTTCCCAAGTAACCCCAGTAGTGGTTGTACCCATCAAAACCGTCCAAATCTAACTTCTTTTCATCGGAAATACGACCTGAGCGAGAATATTTGAGTGTATGGCTAATCGGTAATACACGCTAACCTTCGTCCAATCTCTTCCCAAATTCAACTCTGCAAATTGGTCGTGCTTCTCTGTGGGGGTCGGTAAGCTACGGAGCCCTCTCCATTGCCGCCCTGACAATGTTTCTGCTCTTTTTCACGACTCTCCATACAGCAGTTTTCGACACCGAGAGACTAATTCCTACCGAACTCGGTTCAACGACAAGGTACTGTTCAAAATAGCTCTTAAAATTCTCCTTTCATCTTCCGCGATTAGCTCACCGCCTTGTCCTCGTCGGGTCTCGGAATCTTCAAATATTCTTGAATGGAGCTGAGGAATCTTACGAATTGCCTCCCAATTGCCCTCATACTATTGCCTGAATCACGAAAACTTCGATTTTATGTTTTTCCTCTGGAGAAAGATGACCTTCGCGAGGCAAAGTCCATATTGTTTTTGAGCATATTTGCGAACCATTGTCTCCAACCCAGATCCCCCAAGTGCGATTCTCCCGCACTCGATTTCGAAATCTGCGAATGGTCAAGGTTCACCTGAACACTCCCCGGTCACCATATACTTGTGAAACGAAGGAAAAATCGAAAATAATCTATATGTTATTGTAAAAGGTGAGTATGTATATGGAAGTTATTGAAGGTGATGAATCTGATGGCGGTGCTAGAAAGATATCAGCTTGACTGCTTGTCTTGTAAATACCAAATTTGAGGACGACATTATTACTCAAAAAAGCACATAACATGTACTGCCTTTTGTATACAGACTTGCCCAGAACCTGCTATGAGAATCACCTGATGTTAATCACTGAGAGGAAATCGCAGAGTGGTTCCTGGCGAGGCCATACCTAAGGACCAGTCTGCATTTGATGCCATAGCCGAGTAGAATTTTCGCGGGAAAATTGCGAACAATACAGAACCTGATCTTTATTTGTGAACAAAAGAATGACTTGGACAGCGAGTGGGGATAAAAAAAGCAATTTCGATCTTGTAATGTTTCCTGAGTCTACTTTTTCGTAGGCAGTATTGCAGAGTAGAGAAGTTCTAGCGTCCTGCACTCTGCCTGAAGAGAGTAAGCCGAGAAATTCTCGTACCATATGAAACTCTCGACTTGATAACGAAGAGTTTCCATGAGCAGACTGGCAGGGAAGGCCCTGTAAAAGATAAACACATACAAAACAAAAAAGCGGGCCACAGTCACTTCTCCACTAATTGTGTTTAATGAATCAATCATTCTTACAACTGAACACAAATGCGGAACTGTAAGAGGTTTCATGATGAATAACTTTCTAAAACGTCATTTTGGGGAAGCAGTGAATTTTCACCAGGGGAATCAAACAAGAGTGCACAGCTTATGTTCGCAAATACTATGACCCCTAAAAGAGTTTGCACCACTTGCAGGGATCCATGAGCTACTTCATTTTGGAGTCTCTTTGAAGGAAGGGACGCGCAGGGGTTAAGAGGACGGATCCAAGAACGCCTCGACCTCTTCAGCTAACTTTACAACTATTCAACACCCCTATCGTCTGCTTGGTCTTAAGACCCCGGTTTTCGGTTAATTCAGTCCTCGCCTCTACATAGATTCAGTCTTATCGTAGCCTCGTCATGAATGAGAGGATCAGCACTGGAATGGTCGAAAAAAGATTTTGCATCATTTCTCATTGGCATCGTCAAGTTTGTCTAATCAGCTGTGTGAAGAAATGAACTCATTGAGAATTATATTCGCCCTTTCAGACGAGCTCCGTCATATCTACCTAAATTTTCAGCGAAATTATCGCAAAGCTGGCATCCAACGCAAAGAGAAAAAGGACTAGTGACCAGTAGAACGCAACTTTGAGTACATGGAGCGGGTTATCTGAAGACATGTGATTGTAGACTACATCTGAAATGATGTAATGTACACGAAACTGTAGCAAGTATTGGTGTGGCTCATAGCACATGGCCTAGTTTCTCGCACGTCCCACTACTGGGTTGTTCGAGAAGTATGTAAGTACGATTTATCAAAACCTGTTTTGGAAGTTTTCAAAGGGGTGAACGCTTTTCGTTTGCTATATATGGACCACTTCATCCCCTTATGTATTTCAGAGAAAGTTTGAAGATGATGTGTAAGATAAAGCATTTTCGACGCACTGTACCTTTTCATTTCCAGCATGGCAGAAGAGCTGCAGTTGTTCTCCTGTTATATGTAAAGCATGGAATGACGTTAGATCTCACAACAGAGCACATGTGAAAACAGTCTCACGAATTTTCGTCTTGACAATTTCTCATTTCAAAGTGGGCTGACTAGTTGCATTGTTGATGATCCTCTGATGACATAGACCAGACCCGACTGTCATGTAATCATACCAGAAGCTGCTAAGAAGACCGACCCATCAATTGCAACACTTTGCGATTACATCAAAAAACCTGGTCGAAGATAGATGTTTAGGTGATTGAAGGCGATTTACTTGACGCACAGTATAGTATGTGTGTATGTGTATGTGTGCGTGTGCGTTAATTGAGACTCAGAGCATTAATATAAGGTAAAAGTAGAGGGGCCAGGTTGAAACACGTCCTTCAAAGGTGGGGTGTGTACCAAAACTGTTGATTTAGACCTAAACCGTTTGAATTTTATCGAAGTAGAGGCGGCAGGGACGAGTGCGTGCTCGAGATTGTTAATTTAGACCTAGAGCGCTTGAATTTGATTGAAGAAGAGATGACAGGATGGGAATACTGAGAGGCGGCAGAACAGGAATATCGACGGCAGGTAGCAGGACTAGACTCAGCCCACAGAAGGCGGGGCCTGTGCGAAAACTTGTGCTTGAGGGGAAGTTAATGGCTCCTGCGTCTCAAGAGCTAGAGTTCCGAGTTGGTAGGAGTAAGGCTGCAGCATTAAGACAATGATGTAAAAAGGATGAAAAAAGTGACTGAACTGGATCCTGCAAACAGGTGCGTACGAGGGAACAAATAGGACAGAGGGTGCGTGAAGTGAGCTAAATCTGGATATGAAATACGCAGTCAAGTTGGAATGAGGGAATGTTGGAATGGAATGGGAATTTACTCAAACATGCAGGCCTTGGGCAGGGCTTGGCTCATGGCGGGCGGTGAGTACTTCTTAAAAATTATTAACTTCTGTGCTTTCGGTCAGAGCGTCCAAAGTTACAAGAATAAGGGCAGTAGGCGGACTCTAGCACGGAAAGGAGAACCCGGCGCTAGCCGGGCGACCTGACTGAAACTGCATATGAAACATACCAATTGATCCAGAAAGGCTATTTATCTTCGACTGAAAAAGGTGGTGCATTTCTTTTCGTGTGTTATTGTGCAAAGGATTACAGCCGCAACTATGCCGAAACATCCGTTAACGGTACCTCGCACAATATGTTGCATTACGGCTTTCCTCAGCTACTTCTATACACTAAAGCTGTCCCTAAAATCGTTGACATTGTCATGAGAGCTATCGTAGCAAATACGATGCAAACTAAAACAAAGAACCTAGGTTCGTTGTTTGAGGTAGCCTCTTTAGTTTGAAAAACGGAAATGAGGTAAACAAGTGCATTGATGTCGAAGAAAGGGAAAAAATCGGCAGAATTCGTTAAATATAGGGCAGTATGCATAAGGCCTAGGGAAAGTGGGAGTCACCCCAAGGGAATGATGCGAAGGGCGCGAACGCTCAAACGGCCTTTTTGTTTTGCCATGGGTCAGATAAATGACAGTGAAGCAGAGAGTTCGACGCTGCAAGTAAGGAGTGAGCGTGTTAGATTGGTTTCTGGAGACCGTGTTTTTGATAAGACGGATCGGACTTCAATGAGAGATTTGAATATCAAATATCATATAAATAGGGGATATTGTGCTCACTAGTTGTCAAAAAGTCAATATATACCATTTGGCGGGAGAGTTGGCTTACTTCACCGTTTACAGAGACTTAGGGCTGAATTCAGCACCATTGGGAGAGGTCACAAAAACCATACGAGCACCAATCCTTTGAATAGTACTGAATTTACGCGTACCAGTTCCTCTACTCTTCAACCTTTGAACTTCTACGCCATCCTCGAGAACTTCGTACTTTGAGAATCCTGCATTTGCACAAACTTCCACACTGCATATGCATCCAGCACTGCGATCCTCATTCGATCATGCTGCACCTCTCCTAATATTCTCTCCTTGTCACGAGCAGTGATATATCTTCTGGAAGATATACTTCCACCCATGTGGCCGCATCGGAATATCTCACTACGTAGTAGCGCCCATTTGTGATAATGATATCCATCCACTTCTTGTCCAACAACATGCTTTTTTTTTCTACGCTGAACTTTTTCAATTTTGCTGTCAACTACATCTTCAACTATTCACATTTCACTCACTTATCAGTATTTGAACAGCATAGTGAGCTTCGAGCTTTCGCACTTAGGCGAGATGTGATTTTACCAGGCAAACATTCGCACACCCCTTTTTAAAGCAGGGTTCGTTTAAAAATGTAGAACAAAACAGTAGAAGGTGAACGATTATAGCTGTAATACTTGACACTCAATTGAGTATCAAAATCGTTAGCAAAAAGAAAACTGCAAAATATATTAAATCAAGATTACAGCATAGCAAAACTTCATTTCGCCACCATCCCGCCACGCTGCCACGTCAGAGAGAGCCAGATGTACAAAGAGCATAATAGGATATGAAATAATGTATAAATCAGTCGAAAGAACTACTTAATATTGCTGACAAAAATAATTCTGTTTCCTTCTTAATTCACACCAGGGTCATGATGCAAAAGATGATGATGTAACTGGTGCAACTCTAAAAAGGAAAACCTGCTCATTCTGAATCTCAAATGCCCAACAGCAACGACTGCAGCAACATAAATAAACTGGTAGCTCTTTGCAGCAGTAGAAAAAAACAGAGCAGTACGAGAGGAATTCGGCAGCAGAGATCATGGGAATACGCGCTCAGGCAAAAATGCCGTGAACAGGTAAGCGGGTAACGGTTTACATGACCATCGATGCCCCAGCTCAATTCTTGGGGTAGATTCATATCCCACCCTGGGTAGAGAGGCCTTCTCTGTCAGGGTGGGGGATGAAAGGGACCGCGCTTTTCTGAGCTTTCGCTAAGTTGAAGTCGCAGAGGCCAACGTAATATGATTGTCAAAGGCTGCCGATCCCTTACCTGTTCAAAGAAAAAACAGCCCCATCGTCACCACCCTGATACAGAGAAACGACGAAAAAGCTATTTGAACGTTCGCGCTTTTCGCGATAATTTCCCCGTGGTGATTTTACCCTTCCCCACCCAAGATGTTATGCATACGGCCCATAAGGTATGAGGGTATGATATGACAATTGATAACTAATAGTAATCATATTTCAGCCTTCAATTTTTATAGGCCTTCGTAGAGATTTTTTCAGTGCATTTGGTCACTCAGATAATTACGCTGAGCTGAAATTTTTGTTGATCGCACATGAATGGAACCATCCGCGCAAAGTTGAGAAGACGTATTTCCCCACATGAAATCACTGTGTTTGAAGTACACCGTATTTAAGAAACATGGTCAAAATTTTTCATTTGAATATAAGGTACGCAAGGCATTGTCATGAGCGCTTGAAGGGGCAAAGGCTAGTGTCCTGTAGACTACCAGGTAATCGCCATCTCCATCCAAATCAAGCTGACAGATCGCCCTGTTCATCAATGCAGTCCATCTTAGCCGAAACCAGCAAAAATTTCTCCACTTTTGCCAACGACGCAATTTCGCTTTCAATGGTATGTGTATAAAATGTATTCTAAGCGCATCGAGGGATAGATCGAGGAACATATTCTCGTCGCTGCTGATGCTAACAAGGGAAGGATACAAGGTAGCAAGGGTCCTTCAAGACGAAAAGTATAGGACCGTGAGTATTTCTTATATAAAATCTGCGCTTCAAATTGAAATGATTCAAAAAATCAAGACTTGGAATCTTTTATTCTGTGCTATATCACTCTGTCACACGGATAACCCGAAAGAACCTAGTGCGCTGTGCAACGATGGTGCACATGAGAGTATGGCGGACTCGTTCACATGACATGGAGGTTCGACATCTGATGCATCCATTTTGCTATTTCATAAATGTGGCCTGAAAGCTTGCAGAACGGTTTTATTGTGGCTATCTGGGAAACCCCATACGTCCAAGAGGCACTGGTAATTACTTTCGAGAATGATCTTTCTTGCTCTCTTTTGACCAAATGAGAGTGCAGTACAGTTGCAGCTAACCAGGGAAGGGTTCCACCTTTCTATGAGATTTCGAATAGAGGCCTAGGTGTGTCGACACGAGTGTGGAATGCTATTTGCAAATATATTATAGAAATTGAAACTGCTGAGTACCGAAAGAGTTGTTAGCGCTCAAAGTTCGCTCGCTAAAGGCTTGGAGAGATAAAGCTACGTGAAGTTCGTGTGTGTGTGAAGACGGAGACGAGGGGGAGAATGATTTATTGCTCACTACCATCCCTTTTATACACTCTCTCTAATAATCAGTCTACTATTTCCCTCACTTCTTCATTCTTCATTTTCTCACGTTATCACACCCCTCTACACCTCCCCCTAGTGGCCCCTACGGTCGCTACATGTACCAGAAGCGTACCTTACGGTGTGAGGAGGTTCAACCTTCTGTAACCTCCTCCTCACCCACTGTTCTTCTTACACCAACAGCATTTCAACATGTTTATTATTTATCTCAAACAACATCACCCCTCACTGAGGGTCATCTCTCATGGCCTCACGGCCTGGATCCGCGCTTCGCGATCGTCGCCGCACCGACCGTCTGCGGCTTCTTGCTTGTCTTCTTGGTGAGCGACTGTAGCTCCTCGAACGTCTTCTTGCCGGGCGGCTGCGGCTTCTTCCCTCTCTCCTTGAAGATCGGCTGTAGCTTCTTCTGCGGAGGTCCCGCTGTATGCCCTTCAGCGCCGCCCTCAGCGCCCTGCCACGGCGCTGCGGACGACGCCTCGGCCTCTTCGCTGCAGCCACTTGTGGTCCCGACGGGGCCCACACCATCGGCATCACCGCGGGTGCAGAGGGTGACCCCGTCGCNACGGTTAGGTCGTCGCAACCCCTGCTCTTCGGTACGTTCCTCCTTCCTCTTAGGGACCCTACTCTCCATCCTTCTTAGCAAATCCTCGTCTGCCATCTCCCACGGAATCACCCTTTCCTTCATTTGGTCAGCATGGATTTTCTTCACTCCCATGCCGTAATGGACTTCGTACACACTTGACCCTAGGACTCTAACCACAATTCCGGGTATCCATCGGTCTCCGGACCCGGTATAATTCCTTATGAATACCTCCTGTCCTACTACAAAAGTTCGCTCTTTTTTCCCTTGATCATAAGTTCTTTTCATTCGCTCTTAATACCTGTTGGCGGGCAATTTCCTTGTTTCCGTTCTAACTATATCCAGGGTGGTTCGCAATGGTCGCCCCATAAACATTTCTGCGGGTGCTTTCGCCGTCGCCACATGGGGTGTTACCCTGTACTCAAAGAGCAAGTTCAATACTGCATTTTCTAGCGTTTTATTGGAACGCAACCCCTTATACAAGATATTTTTAAACGTCTGGACAAAACGCTCTGCTTCCCCATTCGAATTAGGGTGTTGAGGCGGCGTAAGTATTTGCTGTATCCCCCTTTTTCACAGTATTCCCGGAACTCTGCCGAAGTAAACGGAGGGCCGTTATCCGAAACCAACTGTTCGGGTAGTCCATTCCTACTAAATATCTCCTTCAGCTTTAGTATCGTTTTTTCCGCCGTGGTGGCCCCCATCTTGACCACTTCAGGCACCTTAGATTTCGCATCCACCACCACCAACCATTTGACTCCACCACTTGTCTCACAGAAATCTATGTGCAGTCTCTGCCAGACCTTCTGTGGTTCTTCCCACGGATGGAGGGGTATTCTGACCGGATCCTTGCCCATGACCGCACAAGTTCTACATCTCTTCACCATATCTTCTACCGCCCTGTCTATGCCCGGGAACCATATCTTGGTCTGGGCCAAACTAATCATTCTGTTCCGCCCATAGTGACTACTATGTAGCATCCTTAACACCGTTTGCTGAAAGTTCTTGGGAATAACTACCCTATACTCCCACAATATGCAGCCATTATGCAATGTCAGTGCGGTCTTTTTCACCGCATACGGCTCTAACCTGTCATCCGCAACTTTTTCCGGCCAACCCTTCCTAATATAATTTATCACCAAATGCAACAGAGGATCTGCTTTTGTAGCCTTAGCTATTTCCGCCTCCGTTACAGACAAATTTTCCATCGTTTCCATCGCTATCAACTCTTCCCGCACTTCATTGACCACCATTTCTGCGCTAAGCAGCTCTCTTGGGTCAGGCAACCTAGATAATCCGTCTGCGTTACCAAATTCTGATGTCTTCTTATACTCTATCTCGAAAGAGTATAACATGAGCCTCAACGCCCATCTATGCAGCCTTTTCGCTGCTATTACCGGTAGACCCTGTTTAGGGCCAAAGATCCTCACCAAGGGTTGGTGATCGGTTAACAGCGTAAACCGTCGGCCATAAAGGAACTGATTGAATTTTTTGACTCCATACACTATCCCTAATGCCTCCTTCTCTATTTGTGCATAATTGCGTTCTTGTTTTGTCAAGCAACGTGATGCATAAGCGATTACTTTCTCGGTCGTATCATCATATCTATGGTATAATATTGCTCCTATACCATACTCTTAGGCATCGGTAGCTAATACTACCGGAACATCAGGATTATAGTGCGCTAATGTGTCTGTTGCTGTAAGCTTTTCACGGATCTTTGTGAAAACTTCTCTTTCTTCGGCACCCCATCTCCATGGTGCACCTTTCCTGCGCAGACTGTTCAACGGCGCTGCCAACGTAGCTAATCTAGGGATGAATTTCCCATAGTACTGTATCATGCCTAGGTAAGACTCTAATTCTTTTATATTCCTAGGCTCTGGCATGTTCAGTATCGCTTTTAATTTACTAGGAGAAGGTCTAATGCCCTTTTCATCGACCACGTGGCCTAAAAACTCCATCTGCTCCTTAAAAAATTCACATTTCCCTCTTTTGAGGCGGAATCCGACTTCATTCAGTCTATTCAAGGCTTTCTCTAGTCTTTCTAAATGCGTTTTATCATCTGGACCTGTAGCGGTAATATCGTCCAGATAGATCAGCACCCCTTCGATTCCCGCCAGCGTCTCCTCCATTATCCGCTGGAATATTGCTGGTGCTGACGCAATTCCAAAAGGGATTCGCGTATACTCGAATAGCCCCTTATGCGTATTGATAGTAGTATACATCCTTGAGCTCTCTTCCAGCTCAACTTGCATATAAGCATCAGAAAGATCAACTTTTGAAAACTTTTTGCCGCCATGTAACATGTGAAACAAATCGTCTGGCTTGGGTAATGGGTACTGATTGATATCTAGTTGCGGGTTCACCGTGACCTTATAGTCACCACAAATCCTTATTTTCCCGCCTGGTTTGGGCACAACCACCAACGGTGTGGCCCATTTACTATGTTCCACTCTTCTTATTATTCCTTTTAGCACCATTTCTTCCAATTTAGCCTCGACTTTGGGCCTCAACGCAATAGGTATTGGCCTAGCTCTGAAGAACTTAGGCACTACTACATCACTTTTGAATTTCAACTCTGCTCGTGCAGTCGAGCACTTGCCCAAATCATCTTGGAACAACCTCTTGTTGTTATCCAGTATACGCACAATTTCTCTCTTGATTTCTATATTGGGCATTTGTTTAACCTTGTGAACCATCCCATAATGTGGTCCACAATCTATCTGTAATTCTCTTATCATGTCTCGACCACATAAGGAGTGCGTCGCCTCCTTAAAGACATGAACATCCACTATCGCCTCTCTCCCGGCGAACTTAACATTTAGTGGAACTCTTCCTTGGAACTTAATACGATCATTATCAAATGCCGTCGCGGCCACCGCAGCCTTGTTCAACTGCGGCTGGCCTATCCTCTTCCATGTCTTCTCGTCAATAATGGAAAGAGATGCACCGGTATCTAGCTCGAATGGGATCTTCTTCCCATTCACTTCCATCTCCAGCATTCTCGGTTG
>UZAF01016942.1:0-11836 GCA_900617895.1 Haemonchus placei
TTATAAATATGCTATTAATAGTGATTTTAAGCAATTACATAAATTTGTCGAAGACATGGTTGATAGCTTTGAACATTTTGGGATTCTCATTATGTTTGTCTGGTCGACTCACCTACGTTGCTCTTTAACTTTGCTGAATGCGCTCTTTTGTTTAATTTAGTTGTCTTTCGTTTGTCCTTTATTTGGTTCTCCTTTGTTTGTCCTTTGGTTTTTTCCTTGGAACCTTGTGGTGCGCTGGTCTCAACTCACTGATGAGCCTCGGGGCATCAACATGATTCGTCTGAGCTGGAGGCGAAACGAGTCATGTATAATGGATTCTCTAATCATCTCTTTAACCTTAATACTCTAATTTTCTCTATCCTTTTGTACTAATATAATTCAATACTAATATAATAGTTAATATGAAATATTAGAACTTTCCTTTTTTTGAGGTGTTGCGCGATCTGGTGACGGAGAAGTTGCCCCGTTTTGCTGCACACCTACGACAATTTGAAGTGGACCTGTCGTTATTTGCGCTGAGTTGGTTCCTCACTTGTTTTGTGGATGTGATGCCGCATCAGATCTACCTACCAATTTTCGACGTTTTTCTCTACGAGGGAAATAAGGTGATTTTTGTTTACTTTAATGCAACTGATTTTACGGGTTTTGCGGGGGCAATACTTTATT
The DNA here is from genome assembly GCA_900617895.1 of Haemonchus placei. Classification (NCBI taxonomy): domain Eukaryota; kingdom Metazoa; phylum Nematoda; class Chromadorea; order Rhabditida; family Trichostrongylidae; genus Haemonchus; species Haemonchus placei. Next base: position 667 of record UZAF01016942.1, read on the forward strand.
ATCTTCCTTTAATTACTCATTATTAACTTACCTCCGCTAAAGCAAAACCAATTGGAATTCTCCTCTCAAACGTATACTAGGTATGAAAAGTAGTTTCGTTCCGCATTAATGGAATTAGGAAAATACTCTTTTTCACTCCGTAAATATCTTGTTCTATAACCCTTGCCTATTTTCTTCCAGTTTTATTTTGCCAGTATTTTCCTTTGATTCCGGGTCCATAAAATGTCTGGTCTCTACTGGCAAGGAACTGATCCGAATAATTTTTGATCTATTCACTTGAAGTTTGGGGCAGATTTGAAAATTCGCTGAATATGTGACACAGTAGGCCCTCGGACGCGATGTTTGCATTAGAGCGCGAGAGTGAAGCCCGTGAAGCTGCTGGTGCAACAAGGAATCCTAACCGCAATATTATTATCTTCATTGATATGGACCAAAAAACAGCGAATCAACAATCAAAATCCGAGACAATATAATAAAACAGTGTACAACGAAGTGACCGATAATGACGGCACCAAAACTTCTTCTTCTTCAACCTCTGTGCCATTTGTCGGCGAGATCCTCTTTCTTTGATATGTTGACGCCACTTTTCTCGATTGAGCGCTTAATCGAGGTTGATGTTAACCGTTTTCAAGTCTCCATACAACGTATCGAGCCATCGCTGCTTCGAGCGTTCTCTAGGACGCTCTCCGGACACGCCAAGGTTTCTTGCGGACTTTGCCATCATTCGCGCGTAGAACATGACCATAAGATCAGAGACTGTCTTCGCCCATTCTATCGACAATCGACGCTGCACCAAATCGCTTCCTGTTGACGTTATTACTAATGCGTTCTAATCGTGTTACACCTGCCGTTCAGCGCAGCACCCTCTATCGCACCAAGATGGGCGTCAACTTCTTTGATCGCAAGCCAGCACAATCAGCGCAGTAAATCGCGACCGACAGGATGGAGAGACACGAGACACGAGACATTGGATGTGGGACGTTGAGGCATTTCCTCATCGCTAAGACGCCAGTCATCGCGCGCCACTTCAAACACGCCTCATTCACGTGGAAATTTATTATTAAAACCAGGCTGCCGTCAGTCGCGATTGCCAATCCGAGATACTTGAATGTTGTTGACCGTAGGAGGTAAGTATCATTGACCTTGACAGAGCCTGGCTCGCTCGGATCGGTGGTCAAGTACTCTTTCTTTTTGACTTTAACCTGAGCACGAACATAGCCAGGTACTTCGCAGGCGAGCATCATGTCGTTGGCATAAAGAAGCGTCGATGGAACCGGCTCATGGAGATCTCTTGTAATGGCATCCATGACAGCATCAAATAGTCTCGGGGATAACGCAGAGCCTTATCGACGGAGATAGGAAAATGCGTCAATGTCCCCGCTGCCGTTTGTACTTGGCTCTTCGGACCAGAGTTGAGGATGCGTACCCACTCGACAGCTCTTCGGGACGCCAAGCTGCCGTAAAGCATACCATATAACGTCAGCCGGAACGCAATCGGAATCCTTCTTCGAGTACAGAAAGGCAAGATATGACGGACTCTTTTTTTTTCGATGCTTTTCTAGTGGCATCGACCACATCGGTTTGTGGTCAGCTCGACAATGTCACCGATACGACTGTTTACAATATGCTAAATATTTTCATGCTGTGCGAAACAAGGCGCCAAAACTACCCTTCTTCTTACAAATAGGAATTGTCGTGCTCTGTTGCCAGCTCTCAGGCACCTTTGTGACGACCTGGTTAAGGACACCCTAGACCACACTGCAAGATTCCAGCTACGGACTCACGTGCGAGTTTCATCGTGATCCGAGCGGCAACTTCGGTTATCACACATTCACCGGACCTTAAACCTGTCTTATGAAGTTTTACCGTTTGAAGATAATGTATAGACCAGCATTTCTGTGGAATACATCTCCGCGAACAAAGACACCTTTGCTATGCTGTCAAAATTGACCATTCCTCGAAATTCTATCGTGCAGAACAGAGCTTTTCTCTGAGCGACGACTTGAAAACTTGTTGAGATCAATTAACCTTTTTTAATTTGATGACCGCTTGCTTTTTGATGTCGGTGAACCATTTCTCAGCCGATCCGATGGAGCGCTGAAAAATGAATCATTTTCACCACTGTTAGTGAGCAAATTAAAAAAATATGTTAAAGTCAACGCGGCACGGCACCAGTTTCTTGCCATAGAAACATGACGAACCCATTTGTCGTGCATCGAAGCTTTGCATTTAAAATGAACGAACTAGGCAGGTTCAACATCTCAGCGATCGCACGAGTTGTCGGTTTGCATCAGTTAAAGCTTTTTTGTCAATATCAGCTTGAACTGCTGTTCCGGAGTGATGCATCATTAAAATCAAAAAATGAAGAAAATAGGTTTTGCGAACTAGTTACGACCCAGACGTTCTGTCAACGCTTCTCCATCTGCTAACTTTTTTTTGAACATCGTAAGTGAGATTTTTACATTTGCAAAGGCACTCAACAAAAACCACGAAGTATGAACATACGAATCCCTGGTATCACAATGATCATGCAAGTGTGAGACTGGCTGTGAAAAATAACAGAACTTTTTTAGCTACCGATTATTTTCCAAAGATCTCGTTTCATCATTCACTCTATGTTTAAGAACCCTAGTTATCTTAATTTCACTCTTGAAAACCTTTTAGCTCCGTTTTCACCACATTTCATTTTTTTAGACGTTATTTCGATTCGCATTGGCCATATTGAAGATGTGTGAGTCGTCGGTGCTGCAAAGTAAGACTGTCAGCATGGTACACGCTTGTTTAAGCAGGCCGCGTCAATTCGTTTCTGATTACAAGTTGCTAGCACAGGTATGTGGTCTAGCTTTGTTGCAGAAGAAAGTAAAATTGATGTCGTGCATCATTGTTGTCTATTCTTGTAGGTAGCTTTCAACGACATGAATCCTTTCCCTCAAAAACAAATTGAGACGAAAAGGTCGCTATACTTAGCGCAGTTGCAGGTGACAAAGTTTTCATTTCTCCTCCTTTCGTTGTTTTTGCTCTTTGACATTGTAGTCTGTGATAATTTAGGCAAGACATTCATAACGTAACAAGCTTTCGGCGTTCCTGAAATGTTCGGTGAACTCGGCCGACGCATGCGACTACGACTTCTCGTCGCATTCTCGCCAGTACCTCTTTTGTCTAAATCTATTTGTTTTTATTTTTGACGAAAGAAATTCACTGTTATGCTATGTGATGAGAGAGCTACTCATATTTTCACTTCTTAATTTACATGCATCTTATCTGGAGCAAAAATCGATGTCGATAGTTTGCATACCTTCTTTGTACATGATCTATCCCTGGTGAATGCGGTGCTTATTAATGTTGCTAGTTTAGAGATGTGGATATGCCCATTACTGGTTTGAAGTGTTAGGCCACGTTGGAGGTTTCTTAAGACTCTACCAAAATTTCTGTACGGTTTCTATTTCACCAACTGAAGAGTCAAGTGATCCCAGAATAACACCGACCAAATAGTGGATCCGAGCACTCCATCATTAATTATGATTCAGCGATTACTGTATAGCTTATTGTATTTTCTATCATTGTGATACTGCAGTGCCCCCATTGTCGCAAAGGATTTTCATATCAGAATAAATTGTAATTAATTCTCGAACAACGAATAACAAGATCTACATGAACTGTTGTCGAGCATCCGTCGACCTACATGAACTGTTGCAGGGCAATTTCTTACAGTTAGGCGGGTTGGGCATAAAATACAACTATAAAGTTATCGATAATGGAGAAATTCCGCTGTTTTCATTTATTTTCCTATGTACAAATAGCTTAACTTTGATCATATACTTTTAAAGCTTTATCCTTCATTTGCTTGTATTACTTCAGCATTGGCGTTTCCAGTTTTATGCAGCTTCGTTCGGAATATACAGGATGATTCCCACTGTATATAATCTTTTAGTATGTCTAGGTGTCTGTATGGTGTTTGATCGGAAATTCAAAACTTCTGTTTCGGGAACCTAGAGCGTTCAAATTCGGTAGATATAGGCGAAGATGGTGACACTGATGGACGTAGAAAGACGTAGAAAGGATGTAGACGACGGAGCGTGCGCAAAATGAGCGTAATCTGAGTAAATATGCGCAGTCGAGTTGAAAAAAGGGAAAAAATCAATCAGCCTACACACATGAGCTGAAGAAAATTCAGTTCATGACAGCGAGGCGCTCACGAATAGTGTTGGGTATGTGCGCTTGGCCGGAAATTCATATCTTGTGTTCCCCTGTACGAGATCGTCCATATTGGGAAGAGATGTGAGCGAAAGGCCAACTTCACACCAAAAGGAGGAAAGCCCAAGGTTAGCTGGGCGATACGACTGATATGGAAGTGAAGCCGTGTTATGTTCAACTGTTAGAGAGCTTAGCGTCCCTAGACTTCATTGACATGTTCTTATTTCATTTATAGGGTTACCAGAAAAGTTCTGCGACTAAAATTCAAACCATTAAAAATTTGCACAGACAATGTGAACTCGGTAGCAAGGATGATAAACTTCTAGGGCATTTCCCTGGCAATCGAAACAAGGGTAAAAAAGGGCACGCACATAGTCTTCGCTGCATTACCGCTGACGATTGGGCAATACCCGATTTGCACCGTTGCATTCCAAGAGAAAAAAGCGGGTGTAGCGGCTTGAATCATCAGCAACCTTTTGTATGCTAGTACTGCTCACTATCAACGGTCAACAATCGATTGGATCGTTTCAGTTCAAAGGATGCTAGCCTTCGATGAAACGCAAGCATCGCCCCTTAATTTTATGAAGGTTGGAGATCCCTATTCCATCTGAGTTGCCAAGCGCAGACTAGACATTCAGAGCTGTCCAATACCCGTATGAGCTCTAGCATTCGTACAACGCGTCAAGAAAAAGACGTCCAAAACCATATTTTACGTCTTTACAGAAGGACAGCGCCTGTCGAAATTGCGCTTTAGACGCCTATCAAGTTTTCACGCGCCCGCCTCGTTTGAGGTTGTTCTCCAGTCGTACGCCCGAAACGTCGTCCCTTTTCAAACGTCTCATATCATAAGGGGTGTTCGTTATTTTCGTTATTTTAAGTTCGTAATTTGACGTGATGTGAAACCAGCAAGCATGGTTTCTTTCAGTCACAGCTTCTCGAGTTCTAGACAAAAGGCATCAGTGATCCGCTCAAAGGATAAGAGGAGGTGGTTGATCTCTTTGGTGAATATATGTATTTCCAAGATTCGATTGGGAATTTAGATTTTAGGGATGAAATCAAAATTGCTTCCTTTTTGTCGTAGGGGTTTCCTGCTAACCTAATATAATAGTATGGACCTTTCTTCCATCTATCCAGAAAATTCTGCTTTCCTCGTGTATGATAGAGAAAATACTTCGTTCAGTGATTTGAAGCGATAGACATCATTCTTATACATCATTCGATAGACATGATGAATTGAGAATCACAAAATTCCGCTAAATCAACGAAGTTGACAAACTCTGACCGCTCTCGACATGGAAAGATCTATATATACTTTGCAGGTAATAATAAATATGCGAGCAGTCTCAGCTGTGCTTCCATACGGCGAAAGGGCAGAAAAGTGTAAAGGGACTGTCAACTCTACGAGTCGATAAATGGGACCAAGGAGGACCGTTTTGAGGAAGGCTTGTGCGCTAGGGAGAAATCAACTTTTCTTGATGACTCAAAAGTAAGGAGAACCTGACTTTGCGCACAGTATTCTTCTGCTTCGGAAAGGAGAGCCTGTTGCTGTCGACCAATATTCGATCTAAGGAAAGGATCTATCTGTGACGAGGTCAAATATGGCTTCACCTGAACTAATTATTGGAAATCTTTGATATATATCAAAAGGATCAGTTCCGCTGAAAAAATCGCTCGTATTCGAACAAACAGAATTCCTTAGATTTCGTTACATTTAAAGAGTGCCCTCCCAGTTCGTCGAATGGCTGCTTTCATAGTCCGCCGGCCGGCCGGCGTGCCGACGGAGGCAGTGCTAGGGGGGAGGAGGGAGGCAGACAGTGTAAGGCAAACAGTCCACGCCCCTTCGGAGGTTGTTTGTTCTCAACCCCTCGAAGGGGCGTGGACTGTTTGCCTATCCGTCTGCCTCCCTCCTCCCCGCTAGCACTGCCTCCGCCGGCACGCCGGCCGGCCGGCCGGCGGACTATGAAAGCAGCCAATCTTATACCGTTTAATTCTCTTAGCGGCGATTGAACCTGTGCCTCTTACTCAATTTTTAGGAGCTAAACAATTCGATTTTTGCTCTGTTTGAAGTCTGAATCACGTTTCTGTGGCACTCATTTTGTTTCCATAATTTTGCCTTGCATTGCACATATTTATAGGGGTTTTTTCTTCAATTTGTAATCGTTGCAGTCAATTTCGCATATATTGCAATAGGTTTTGTAGTTTGCCCATTATATTCTGCCACAGTTAATTTCGTATTTGTGAGCCCAATTTTGTAAAATGGGCAATCATTTTTGTTGAAGTCGCATTCTTTTCTCGTGAAATTCCCAATGTGCGATCTGTTCAGTTAATTTTATTATAATTTGGTGCTCTATTAGTGTGTCCGGAAAATTTTAAGTTCAGCCGGTTTTCTCAACACCAAATAACTACAGCAACAAATTCACAGCCGAGATCAAGATAATGGCCCTCCTTAACCACAATGTCTCTCTATCAACCGGACAAGGCATTGATGCCATTGCTCCATTAAGAAGAGAAGCACGCTGCAATCCATCAATCTATCTACTTGACTTCTCGACCGTTGGTGAATTTTTTTCTTCTCAGAGCAGGTATGCGGGCTTTTAAATGGGTGGCAGTAATATGGTTGAGGTCAGGTGAATATGTGAGGAGTGAGGTAGTCGGTTTACACAAAGTTTTTCCAACTCATCCATCGACGTCCTCGCGTGGAATGGTCGAGCATTATTCATCGCAATAGAAAATTTTCGAGTAATCGGTGTGAATTGGAGGCTCAAAAGACCATCTCTCTCAGTCGGTAACAGAATACTCCTGCGTTTACCGCTGTACAGCGGTAGAATCTCCTGGTGAAACACCCGGTTGAGCAGGGAAGAATGAGCTTATGTCTTTCTTGGCGCGAGCGCTCGCCTCGCTTTATAGCGGGCTGCGACCTTACGCCTGTTGGTAGGCATTGGCTGCTTTCATAGTCCGCCGGCGTGTGTGCCGGCGTGCCGAGGCAGTGCTAGGGGGGAGGATGGAGGCAAACAGTCGGTCAGCCCCTTCGAAGGGCTGGAAACAAAGAAGAACAAGATTAAAAACCAAACATTCAGGGCTTATGCAAATTGTTTTTGATCTTATCTCTCTTTGTTTACAGCCCTTCGAAGGGGCTGACCGACCGTCTGCCTCCCTCCTCCCCCCTAGCACTGCCTCGGCACGCCGGCACGCCGGCACGCACGCCGACGGATTATGAAAGCAGCCATTGGCTGCTTTCATAGTCCGCCGGCCGGCGTGCGTGCCGGCGGAGGCAGTGCTAGGGGGGAGGAGGGAGGCAGACAGTGCAAGACAAACAGTCCACGCCCCTTCGAAGGTTGTTTGTTTTCAACCCCTCGACGGGGCGTGGACTGTTTGCCTATCTGTCTGCCACCCTCCTCCCCGCTAGCACTGCCTCCGCCGGAAAGCAGCCATTGCGATTTTCTACGTGCATTTTCATATCACATTGACTTCTTATCCTGAGCAATAATGAAATCGGTTGATGTCGTCGTTCGCTTAAAGTCGAGGAGCTCCTGACACACACTGACACGCACCCGAGCTTCAGTTAAACCAAGAAGTGGGCGATATTTGCTGAGCGTCCTGCCTTGAAAGCGACGTTTGCGTAGAATATCGTGAATGATGGATTAGAGAGATGGACGTTCATTTTCGACAGACTTCATCGAAGCAAATCTCTTCACTGAAGAAGCGGTCGTGCCATTTATGGTAGGTGAAAAGAGAGGGTGCACTTCTGCCCATCAGCCACCGTGTCCCTTCCCAAACCTGCGTGTCGAAGCGATTAATTTCGTGATGGAGTCACCGTATTTCATTCCAGAAGGAGAAGGCTCCGGTAGTCGTATCGATGACACATCGTTGTTCGGTCAACGATTACTTACTTCGAACGACCACGTCGAATACCGATCAGTTGTAGTATTGATCTTTCGAGAATGCCCCTTTCTCTGCTATCGCACCTCTAGTCCACATTAGCGCGTTCGCGAGCAACATGTTTTCAAAGTTGAGAGTCAAAAATTTCACCAACTTTCCGGACACCCTAACAGTTCTAGTTTGGTTTTGACTCTCATTATTCTTTTCATTCAACATGCAAAAATCTCATCAAATTCAGCTAGTCAATGAATGCCTGTTCCCTGACCTTTGTAGAATCGAAAATTGTCCACCAACAAGACAGGGTCTGCGATGCTTTCCTCTTTAGAGGCCAGAAACAGAGCCTCAGGGAACCGGCAAAGGCGTTACGTGATGCCTCTATCTGCTGTGCATGAACAGTTAGCGAGCGATCCACTATGCGCTGGGGATAGGCGTATAATGAATGAATCACTCGCTAACTGTTTATAGCAGAGAAAATGGGCATCCGAAGTCCTCACGCTGTTTGCGCAGCTGGGAACACGTTGCACATCAGGAGGTTAACGGGATAAAGGCTGCTTTCATAGTCCGCCGGCCGGCGTGCCGGCGTGCCACGAGGCAGTGCTAGGGGGGAGGAGGCGGCAGACTGTCGGTCGAAGAGTTGAAAACAACGAAGAACAAGATCAGACCGAGTATCAGCATTTGATGGATTGATAGTTCCAGTCTCGCGGTTGAGCGAGCTCCCTAATGTCCATCAGCATTGTCTGAGCTCTTGCAGTGGCGGAAAATTCTTTTTTCGGACTGGTCTGCTCTTTATTGTCAAGTGCTATGTCGTGCTGTCGTCAGTGATATCTGTCTTCGGTTCTAGTAAGATGTTTTGTAAGCAATGACAAGGTCATGGTCTGCAGCAAGGTCGTGACTTGTTCTACCTGGCAAGGCCTGCGCTCTCAACACCATATGGATCGTTGCTATTTCATTAATGCTTTTCACTTCCACTACAGTGAGAGTTCCTGTGGCAGACTGACTACGAATTTAGGCTGGTGACTGCTCTGATAATTGCATCCGTTCGCAACGTGAAGTAGGACATTTGCACCTTCATCTCCGCAATTATCAGCCAACCACCAGTCAGTCGTTCTTCAACCACCATTCCGTTACAACCCTGTGAAATAGAGAATAACCAGGACCAGGTCCATGTCAAGTCCTCTCTGTCTTGAATTTTCTTGAGGGCAATTTCTCCATATTTCAAGTAGACTTCATGAGCATTTTCCCTCTCCTTGAAGCATGCTGAGTCAGAGCGAATGATTTGATCTGTATTCAACTACTCCTTGAAGCATGCTGAAACAGCAAGGATAATTTAACGTCATATTACCATACGTTAACGTTTCGACGGACTCATCGTTTTCAAAGGCCTCGCTTCCACCGCAAGAAGTAGCACCACGCTACAGGGTTAGTACAATTAGTAGTATGGTTTCTCACCTCGCGAGTTCATAAGTTGACTTTGGTTGAACGGGCGAACGTGCATTTCGTTTTTATGGGTCTCATTTCTTGGGAGTAGTCATTCCTGGAGCCACATATTTGTAATGGTTCATGAGACGCAGATCTTGAGTGCCGACAAAATTGAGTTGAACGCGGTCATACATGAGAAGAGGTCGACCGACACTGGTAGTGTCTGTTGTAAAATAGCTTGAGAACAGATGAAGACAGTACTTTGGAGGCGTCTCGAACATATCTAGGTTAGTCCCCTAGTGAACGCAGCGGGAAAAGAGCACTAGAGAAATCCAAGTGAATAGGAAGAATCGAGGTAAACAAACTACGTGTGGGGAAATGCGTAATCACAGCCGTTGCAGAATAAGGCATGCAATTGTGTGAGCAATTGCCCAGAGTATCCCTGCTGTCAAAAATGCTTTTTGCTCTCGCTATGGGCCAAGACTGAATGTAATCATAATCATGTGTTGCTGTGACTTCTACTTTGTTATTCTCTCCTACTTATCATGTCTCCTTCGAACAATCGCAAACCTGGGTTCCATAGCAGAATACAACCGTTGACGAACCCTTCTCGCACATTTTCTGATTGGCATTAGCACTTTTTTTAAACAAAAGTGACCCAAGGTATTTGTACTCGTGAAAGGTAGCGCAACCTCCACACCTTTAGCACACTACGCTAGGATGCGTGGACTCGAAACCCTGTGAGTATATCTGTGAAGGAACGTGTTAACACTTCCCTTTACGGGGTTTTTACAGATTCTCGAACCCTTCAGGCATCCTTTGCTGTGTGAAAGACGACACGCGGGATTGTACTATACACGCAAGTGCAGGAACCCGTAGTTCTTCAACAAGCGAAGGTCATGGACGCCGTTGCTCACACCGAAGATCACAAGGAATCGAAGATCAGATGGGCGGACAGCTATGCAATGTCGTGATGACCACTGAACGAAGGTTATTACTTTGTGGATCTCTCGGGAGGGTAACCAAATACCAGGACGGCTGATGGCCAGACTCCCTCATCAGAGGAATGGTATGCCTCATACCTCTCTAGCTAGGCCAATCTACTGGACTGCTCGTTTACAACAGGGACGAATGGAGACGACACTAGCGCATAACTGTTCCCGTACGTGTCATTTTTGTTGCAAAACGTCCTTTCGAGACCCTCAGTAGATCAATTAAATTAGATTATTGTTTACAGTACTATCTTCTAACAGACATAATTATGTTAAAGTTTTATTGAGCGTTATAACCCTCGTGCATCATGGACTACGGTTCAAAATATATAACAACATTGAAAAGAATTTTATCCATAACATGACAACAATTGCATAGATAGTTTGCGACACAAACTCATACATAGAAAACTTCTATTACTATGAAATCTTTTTGACGGTTGTTTGTCAAGCAGGTCAGCCAACTTCACCAAGCCCAATGACGCGCCGAAAGAAGTTGCGAAACACAGTTACGTTAACTTCCAAGTACGGCTTTCTATGAACCTCGGCAAAGTTGTATTGCTGTGTTTATTGTTTTCTGTAACTCTTCACGAGGTCTGTAAATGAGTTTTATTAGGCTGACGTTTCGGCGGGGTCGCCTTCTTCAGAGCCTGAAAGGATCATTACAATTTGTGACTATCCGACCA
>UZAF01016942.1:17167-28067 GCA_900617895.1 Haemonchus placei
CAGTACTGTTTATGGGAAAAGGCAGGTAAGTAGGTACAAAAAAAATCGGGTTTTAATCTACAGAATTCAGGTACAGAGTATGCATATACTTTTGAGAAGGTACGAACAAGTATGAAGAAGTTTTTCGATGCATTCAGTGCAAAAGACCATCTTGGTTGTTTGGTTATTATTTTTAAGATTCTTCCTATTAGAAAATTCAGGCTTCTTTACATTCTATTGGAATTTTTTGTTGAAACTCCTATTATCTTGCATGGTAATAAAACTCTTTAAACCAAAGACCATGAAAATTTTACGTTGAAAAGCTAACTTTCTTAGAGTTTCATTTTCTCGTCATTCGCCAACACTCTCACAAGTAAGATGAGGCTAATTACGATCAAGGGGAGGCGCGTAATTAAGATGAGGTTAGTTACGATTGAAGTCACTTCGCACCTCGGCGCAAATTAATTTCAGCCGTAACTAACGACCCACACATGCAATCCATATGGCGGAAAACTCGATTACTCATTCTGAGATTTCCATTCACCTCATTTAGTGCACGTATCCCTTCGCGTTTCTTGGAATGGGCCATAGAAGTGGAACTCAAATCATGGCACAATGTAATATCAATGAAAAAATATAGTTTGAACTCATCCCGCCGTCGCTTCATTCTGGGCATTTTTTTCTTTTCTTCAAACTCGTGTGAAGAAGCCTTTAATACCCTAGTCCTAAATATCGCACAACGAAGTAAGCATTTTCTCGAGATATACAGTAACGCACGAAGATCCTCGGCTTAATGGATTTTCGGTCGCGATTAGTGGGGTGTACTGTAAATATTGACTACTATTAGCTGCAATCTGATCACGCACCATATATCCCAAAGAGCTTGCACTAAAAATGAATTAGAGATACGTATACCATGGTTCTTCTGGGATTCCCTCCGTCGCGCCGCGTCTAATTTTTATGTCTACTAGCGCACGGTGAAGGAAAAACGCACACTAATTGCAGACGTCACTAACCTTGCTTTCGGCGAAGTCTACTACCGCAACTAACACCTTGCTATTAGTTATGTGTTGCTGTTTTGTAGCCAAATAGAGCCATATAGCATGCTCTAGTTACACGTATCAAATTTTTGCGCGATTTGCTCCACTAAGAAAAACGTTAGAACGAAAAAGCGTTCGGAAGAAGACTTCTAATCGCTACTTTTACATGATGTGCCATGTACAAGAGGGTAACAGGATTGGCCGACTGCTGAACGGATTTCTTCCGGACCGTTGATCTGTTGCGAAGCTTGCTGCAGGGTTGGAGTGAGGCGTGGTTTCTAGCAGTTTTTGTGGCCATCCATTGGCACAAAACTTTGGCGTCGAAAAGGATCTATTTGCAACACGTCACCGCGTGGTCATTCCGAGTCTCTAAGGCGTATGTTTTAGCAGGAAGGAACGCAAAAGCAGGAATGTGTCGAAAAGGTAAGTGGGGAGCCGGACAATCTTTGTCTTCGTCACTACTCCAGATGTTCTTGAATGCTCCCTACGCGGCGCGTTTCCTTCTGCTCAGCTCCGGTGCTTGTCGTTCGTCATATTGCTTTCTCGGCACGCACGCAGCATTCAAACGTTCACTACGTTCAAGTGAAACGAGCATCGGGTACCAATCCGTTTCTCATGAACACCGTCTTGGTTAAGTTCAGTCTCAAGCCGATCCTTCCGGTTGCACAGTAAAACTTGGTCAGCATTCGTTTCGCCTGTTCAATGTTCGGTGTTGCAAGCATGATGTCGTCCGCAAAGCGAAGATGATGTAAGCAAATGTCGTCGACCTCCTTCACTCCTATGACTTCCCATTCCATATGACGCATAATGTTTTCAAGAGCAACCCTAAAAGGTTTTAGCGAGATGGTATCGCCCTGCCCAGCACCTATCTTCACGTTGATAATGAATTCCTCGTGGAATGGGTCGTAGAACTCAGAAGCATATTATATAGTAACTAGGAACACCCTGATTGAGTGGAGCTGCGTGGAGTTTTCACCACCACTTCTGTCTCAACGGTATCAAAATTCTTCTTCAAATCGATGAGCGTGAGACGAAACGGCCTATTGCACTCTCGCGATACTTCAATGAGTCCTGCAACGGAAAAGATGTCTATTGTACTGAACCCTCTCTGGATCCCTGCTTGCTCGCATGACTGTTCTTCATCTATATTGTGCTGATCCTGTTAAGGAGCCTCGAGTGAGAAATTTATACAGTAGCACTCAAAAGTCTTCATTCAGATACTTTTTAGGTCGTAACCCCTTTCCTATTGGATCTAAGAATGCGCAACTTCAACATGTATATCATGGGTGTATTGTAAATATTGACCGCCATTAACCTTCAATCTGATCGTGTTCCAGATATTCTAAAGAGCTGAGTTCAAAATCAACTGGAAATACGTAGCTTGGACCTTCTGAGATTTCTTTCTTTTTCCCACAACTAAAACGTATGAGCGCTAATGCCGATTACAGCGCAGAAAAAAAAACGCACTTAAGGTGCAAAAAACAGCAGACGTTGCCAACCTTGCTTTAAGCAAAGCCTACTACCGCAACAAACACCTTGCTCTTGATCACGTGTATATGGCCGCTTTGCACTCAAATTGTGTTGAATAGTGTGAAATACGCTCTAGTTAGAAATATCAATTTTTTGCGCGATTCGCTCCACTGAGAAAAAAGTTAGAAGAAAAAAGCCTTATGGCGAAGACTTTTGAGCGGTAGTGTCTAATACAAACAGGCAGATAGGGCGAAAATTGCGAGTACTGTCAGGATCTACCTTCTTATACAGCAGTATAAGAAGGTAGATCATGACGCACCGTTGCTAGTTTTCCACGACGTGGGTGCTCTGCATTGCGACAGGTACCACGTGAAGAGCCTAGCCAGAGCATTGTCGTCAACTGATGGAAAGCCTTTTAGATGTTCTCGTTTGTCTTATCGGAACTGGGCACCGTACAATTCTTCATCGACGTGGTGGCATGTCCAGTTTCGGAAGGGAGAACTGAATGAGCGACTTATCCGTTTTGCCCCACAATCAGATGGTGGGTAGGCAGGTAGAGGTGGCCATCGAAGAGACGGAGTAGAAGTCGTATATGGCCTTTTATAGTGCCCTTCGAGATGCAGTAATTGCTTCTTCAAGGCAGCGAGGGGAAATCATCTTGGTTTTACATTTGACAAANAAACGTCAAGAAGCCTATTGGAAGCGAATGTTTCTGATACTTTCCCTTTTTTGGATTATAACAACCCACGCCACTCACAAGCTGATTTAATACTACGAGGAGAATTCATCCTACCATTAGAAAAACTCTGATGACACTATTCGAGAGGCGTAAAGCCAAAGATTTGTGACAATTAAAAATTTTACCTTCTTCAACCGTTTCTGCTTTTGGGACACAGAAAGATTTTCATCACAGCAGATCTGCTCGAGCAGTTCAAGGAGATTTTGGTTTAAATGCTGATTATTTCCCAGAGGAATCTGAATTGCATTCATTGAGAGAAAAATTGCAATATCATCAACGTCGTGAACGTGTACCTTGATAGAATCGAAGTACTGCGCAATGTTCAGACTTGTAGTGGGTTCCTTCACCTCATCTTGTTCGACGGGCATAACCTTAACTTGTTGAAACGATCTGCTGTCTACTCCATATTGACGCTTACAATTTAAGTTACATTTTCTCTCAGAGATATGATCGGTAACGAATCCATGAAAAAAAAATCGAAGTTTGATATTTTCGGGTTTATAGTAATTAACTAAGCAGAACAACGTTAGAGAAATCTTTGATTAGGACCTATCAAAAAATTCTAACAGTAAGTATATTCAGGCTAGCAAAAATGGAAGAATGGACCAGTGAAAGTTGTAAGGTTTGGGTTGACAAGCAATGAGAAAGTAGAGATAATAAAAAAAGGAAAAGTCCATGTATTGATAGGATATAGGTCCTGAATCACTCATACGTAAAGGGACAGGACTTATAGGTTATGGGTCCGCAATTCCCGATTAATCGGGTATGGAATTCGATGTTTCTCAGGATAAGACGGGATAATATAGCTTGTAGACATAAAATGAGTGATAAGTGCAATGACAAGATCAAGCAGTCACTACCATTTAAGGAGAATGTAGTTAATTCTTCCCTGCTTTTGACTGCGTGCGGCAACTGATTTTACAATAAATAAATACGTGGCACTTCAATGAGTCGTAATACTGAGGCATATTGTCGCAGTTAAATGCAAGGATCATATCTAACGTCATTCTCCTTCTATGGTATTGACTTGGGTTGGATCTTGTCATTGCGCTTATCACTCATTTTATGTCTACAAATTTATCTTCTTGTTTTATCGTGAGAAACATCAAAACGGCTAGGCTTCATCGTTCATGCCCGAGGGATCAGGAATTGCAAACCCATGAGAACCTATACCAACCTTTACCGTGCGGATATACTTTTTTGCAATCCATTATCTGCATTTCATACATGTCCTATATCACACAGATGTGACAATGCGCTGCTGTCTTACGTAAAGAGCAGTTGTAACAACTCATGAGAGCCATGATTCGCCCTTATTAGTTGTTATGGCCCTTTCACCGATCATACATGATTCCGACAAATCCCACATCACTCTCCAGCGTGTCATAGTACTACTTCAATCCTATGAGCACGCGCAATCAATTCAGCGACTGCAGAAGAGTCCTATCCTGTAAGGCTCCTTATCAATCCCTGTCAACTGTTATCACTCTCTGTCACCCACCTTTACCAAGAACGTCTTGTCCATTGGGACAGGGAACATGCAATCCTATTCAAGTACTCGTGGATACATTCACAAACAAACCATCAGAGACACAGCGATGTAGTAGGATAATGATTATGATTATAGAATTGATTTCTTGATTCCTGGTTTCTAAAGTTATGAATTTCCGATCTCAGCTCCGCCCAACTCGGAGCCCGCTCAGCTCACAATTGGTGTGAATTCAGCTCCTGTTTACTCGATAACCGGTGGCTAAGGAACTTGAAAATGCACTCCCACTGCTTTTAAAAGACAATGGGCTACAGCATGTAGCACAAATCGGCTTCCAGAAATTGAACGAATGGCGGATTGAAGCTATCTCCCATACACTCCCATACATCACATTTCACCACGCCTGTCACCAACACATTTCAATTTATTCAAACATTCAAATATCTCCATAACTTTTTGAATGAACTCCTTCTTGAGAATTTAAAAATCAAAGTGATAAGGAAGCTGCCTTTGTCTTATTTTGGAATCTAGATCATCGGACTTTTATATGAGTGAAATTAACAACCTTGTATCACGTTGGCAAAAGTGTGTAGAATCAAGTGGAATCCATTTTGAATAAAAATGTTCACTTCAATGTTACGATTTTTTGAATATCAGCTGTCACTGTCAAAACGGCAAGAACTTTTCATACAACCAAACATCATATGAAGTCATGAAGTGCTCATCAATTTTGGACTGACACTCGGAGTCAATCAAAGTGGTTATTGCAGTCATTCTAAAACCTTCCGTCTGTAGTGCAGGAGTCAAGAATTCCGTAATATTCAGAACTGGCAACTTGAAATTAGCGATCAAAGATATAATGGCGGCATTATTTCGTCTGTAGGGCCGCTGTGACCAGTTTTCTTCCCGTGTCATAGATGCGAGACTTACCACGTACAGAACGTACCCTTTATGAAGCAGATTGTGCTCTTTCAGATTTGACCATGAAGCAGTATGTCTTTTCCAGTCATTTAACATTCTAATCATTGATGGTCGTCAACAATGAAAAGTCGTTAAATTTTTCACGCTAAAAGCCAGAGGTGAACAACGACGTTGAGGCACTGACTACAGAGTGCCCCTGTCTCATAGTAAACTCATTAGGTGCGATAATGAAAAAAAAAGAAAAAGAATAGTTTGACGCCGCAAAGCTGGAGGCTTTACATATGCGTCATTCACAGTCCAACGTACCTTCTCGCGTTGCCTTTCTCGAATGGCGTCTTCCACTTCCAAAACTAAACCTTTTGGTACACCAAAAACTTTCTTCTCGTAATCAAGGAGAATAGTCACAATGTGATGACGTTGCGAAGAAGTGACAGGAGGGTATCCTCGAAGTGGTACAATACATTTGGATAAACCTTTCAACACCTGGAATTTTTTCGTCACTGAGAAGCATATAAACTCTTCCACTTGACCACCATTTGTTACCAACAGCCTCTCGATTAGACAGAAGTTCATCAAGCTGTAGGCAATGGTTAGTTGCGATGCGATTCATGAATCGCACTAATCGATGGAGTTTACGACGTCGAGCAGAAGGAAGCGAGAGAAGTACAAGAGACAATGCTTCCAAAAGAGAACTTGAGGGCCTTGACAAGATTCCTGAAAAGAATTTCCCAATGATGGTGGACTACCTATTTTACAAAAAGAAACCTCTGTCTAGAGAAGACTTCACATATCCACGCATAGACACTTTTGGAGAGTTAGTTCCATAGTCGCACTGGTTTTTGCAGAGTTCACTCAAATCAGGTAATTCCATAGATTCTGAAGTATCGGGCATTATCGAGGATGTCTGGATCACCTCTAAAGGAAATTTGTGATATCACTCGACCTGAAGGCACTACTGAAGACATTTTCCGGCTTGATCCATTTTTCAAACACAGTTCGTCAAGTTTTTTCATCAGGTCGGGACTCTTTTTCAAGCCAGGAAGCTTCAATATCTCATCATATTCAGGCAACTCCTCCACTGAAGCATTCCCATTTTGAACAAAAAGGCTGATATCAGATTAGTAGCAACATACATAGGTAGGTATTATTCCGCACTTGGCCAGCGCCTTTACCAGATGAACGACCAAGCGTTGATGGAATGTCAGCATGCCTGCAAATTGCAATTGACCTCTTACTAGCATATTTTCGCTTTCTTTCTTGTGGAGCAGCATCTGCAAACCAAGTAAAAACTTGACCTACAGCCAGTCCTCTCTATCTGGAGCCAGAAATCGAGTTTCATCACTGATTTCGTTATTACTGCTCAGCGACATAGGTCCATAGTATTCTGCCTGTGATGCTCTCGAACTCTGAGAAATAATCGGAGAATAGCGTTAACTTCACTGTCGAAGTGGAAGTAAGAGTAGAGGTAGCTACAACTAAGTATATTTTTCATATACATATATTTGTCTTTCTGATTTACAAAGCAGTAACTTTGTATGTCGATTTGTCCGTCCGTCTGTTCGTCCGAGGAAATTTATGATTACAATAGAGGTAGTGATATGGAAAGCCCATTCCCTACTAATCTCATACATAAAGCAGTATGGTGGGCAGGTTAATGGAGAGGAATATGTACTACGATGTGTAGTGAGTTTTGAGTGAGGTGAGGAAAATGAGCCAAACTCCTTGGGTACACGTGATCTAAGCTAGGCTCCGCCTACTAGGGTCGGGGCTTGCGCGAATAGTGTAGTTCACCGGAAATGTGTTACTCCTTTGCTCCTAAGCCTAGAGTACTCAAATTTGGCAGAGATGTAGGTGGCAAGGTGGTAAAACTAATGGTCGGTGACAGGTGTGGACTCCGCCCACTGTGGGCGAGGCTTCCTCAAAAACAGCCAACTTGGACCTGGGTCGTTCAAGTTCGGCAGAGATGTGGTCGCGTCTGTCTGTCCGTCCGTCTGTCTGTATGTTTGTATGGAAATTCGTAACTCCTGTCCCCGTGGACCTAGGACGTTCAAATTTGGTGGGAGCACAGGCGGTAGGATGGGAACACGTATGGTGGGTGGCAGGGCTAGACTACGCCCACAGGTGGCAGGGTTTGTGCGAAATAAATGTTTGAGCGGAAAATCCATAACTCCTGATCCTTGGACTGACGAGAGCAAAAACAATAGTAGAGGGGCAGGACGGGAACATTGACGATAAAGGAAGCCTTAGAGAACAAGCTTCAATCACCAATCGAGTCCTAGCGCCTTTTTTATTTACGATTTAGCTGTAACTCTTTGATATGTTTCATTCGACAAGAAGGGTAAGTGCTTAATAGGCACCGACTATGAAATTTGGTTCACTTCTTGCTTACGACCGCTACCCAGCGAAGTTTACGATTCGATGAAGAATCACAGTTTCTCTCTGCTTTGATATCATTCATGGCAGAACTTATCCGACCGCTAATAATCTTAGATTCTCTAATTATGTATCCGTAGATAAAAGGAGCTACATTCATAAAGACATTTGATAATGGTATTANGAGCTACATTCATAAAGACATTTGATAATGGTATTATTATGACTCGGCAACAGTTGTGAGTACCATTCAAGGCTTTGAATGCCTATCAGTTAAATCTTCAATGGGTCATTACATTTAACATCAACAGCGACAGACCGAGACAGACAAGATCCTAATCAAAGGCATAGGCATCGGCACATTTTGGATATCGTTTGCATGCCCTATTGTTCCTCTGTCGAACTTCGTGTTCCGAAAAGCACCATTCGTTCCAGAGGGGTTGCTGTTTGCCGTTTATCACAACTTTATCATAAAAAGCAGGTAAGCCCAGCTTGAGCCGGGCGGTACGACTGTCTCTATATATAAAGCGGTGCTTTTGTGCGTCTGTTTGTATGCCCGTTTGTGCGTCCTCTTGAAAGTTACGTAGGCCGATGAAAAGTGTGAATGTCAAGTGAGCGTGGTGAGGAAACAGTCATGAAATGGGAAGTCAACAGATACTGTTCATATTGGTCCTCCAACAAGTAGGTAAGCGGTAGTGGGCATGTGGTGCACGCATTAGCGTGCGTAGCCCAACTGTTATACATATAAACCGCAAATGTCCGTTTGTCCGTTTGTCTGTCTAACACTATCTTATATGATGCCGTTTGGAAATCAACTGAAACAGCTCAGACAGGTTGGAACAAGTGAGGTCGGAGCAAGTGGGGAATGAGCCGGGCTCCTTGGGTACACGTGCCCTAAGCTAGGCTCCGCCCATAGGGGCGGGGCTGCACTAATAGTGTAGCTCACCGGAATTCTGTAACTCCATTGCTCCTGAGCCTAGAGTATTCAAATTTGGCAGAGATGCAGGGGCAAGATGCGAAAACTAATTGCAGGTGACAGGTGTAAATTCCGCCCACCGGAGGCGGGGCTTCCCCAAAAATAGTTAGTTTGAACCTGCGGCATTCAAATTTGGCAGTGATGTAGGCGGCAAGATGCGAAAACTAATGGTCGGTGACAGGTGTGGACTCCGCCCACTGGGGGCGAGCTTCCACCAAATAGTTAATTTGGACCTGGAGCATTCAAATTTGGCAGAGATGAAGGCGACAAAAGGGGGAACTAATGGTAGGTGACTCCGCCCACCGGGGGCGGGGTTTGCGTGAAAATAGCAAATATGGACCTGCCTGTCACGACATAAATTTCATCGAACAATATATTGACCAACGAGATCGTCGATGCGTAGGCTATCAAATGCCTACTGCGACGGGTGCGGATGTCACAGTGTAAACAAATTTCATTCTCATGTCCAGTGAAATACAGGCATTCCACAATGTTTAGTGGTAACAAGAAATTGATGATTTCAAAGTCCTTCCATGGCTTCTTTGATTCTCTCAGTTAGTATATGGATGAACGAATGCGAATGATTGCCAAATGATGCTATTAATTTGGGTGGAAGAACGGTACTGCCCCATTTTTTGGAAGAGGATGGCTACTGTGTTGCAAAGACGATTACGCTCCAAGTTATCTTCACGAAAATTCATTTATCGCAAGCCATGAGACGCGCACGGTATCGTGCGCAGGCCAACTGGTCCTTTCCATACAATGCATTTTAATTAGCCTGTTTCTGCCAAGCTCTCCTTCACAGATAGTGCCCCTTCCCCTCTAGCATTTCTGTAAAGAGAAATATCACTTGCTCATGATTTTGGGATCTTAACACCGTTGATGAATGAACTCCTTTCTATTTTAGCTTCACTGGTGAGCGCCTTCTCTATGACTGACCAACCTGATTAGTAAACCGAAAACTTGAACCATACTTATTTTTGTTCTAAAGTGTTAATAACGACATTACCAAGAGCTTATGACCCTCCGGTCGGATCAGCTCTGTTGCAACTGATCCTATCCTACTATAAATGGTCCGCTAGGTGTGCCTGTTGGTTTGTCTGTGTATATGTGTGTTGGCGAGTGTGCGTTTGTGTGTGTGACCAGAAATTCATAATGTCTGTTCTCGTCGACCTGGACCTCAAATTTGTAAGGAATACGAGCGGCAGTACGGCAACGCTGAAGATAGGTGATAGGTAGTGATAACAGTTGATAGGAGTTGATAAGAAGCATTTAAAGTTAAGAGCCACCGGATCCGTCACCTGCTTCCTGTTAACGATAATCTTGGCACTTGAGAAGGTGGTGTGAGATGCAGCTGCAGTTGAGTGGATGATGAAAAGACTGATAACAACTGATAGGGACTGATAACGAGACATAGAAGGTGAAAGCCACTAGGTCTATATATAACGCCCTTCATATCTTAAACGGTGGAGGTAAAGTACTTTCGTAGGTGAGGGGGGATGTGTAGGGAACGAAGGTGAATGGTGACAAGGAGTGATAACAAGGGATTAGGGCACTCAAAAACCATGGAAGGCTCAAGTCACTAGATGTGTGTAGTCTTCGTGTTAAAGGCACAGTTCACGATAATCTTGGGTAACCCAGATTATGACAAAAAATGGAAGATAAGATGAAAAATAGTTGGATGGAGACGAAGGAACTGCGTGGATCGGTGCTTCCGGAATGAAAAAAGGCTTCGAAAAACCGTTAAAAAGGGGGCTGAACGAGAATTATGCCAGAAAAATGAAGAAGAGTGGGACATGCTATATAATGTGTCTCGCTGCGTACGTGTGGGTCTTACCAGGGAAGGATCCCAACTCGAAGTGGCCATTTGTAATAAGACCTATACTGCTAGACGTGTTTTTAGGCGCTGAATT
>UZAF01016942.1:28745-49601 GCA_900617895.1 Haemonchus placei
AGTTACCCTACTGTGAATCCTGCTGTGAATATAGAGTGCATGGGCATGCGAGTAAAACTGAAGTACCACTTTAAGTGGATAAATATCAGCAAAAAGTCTTAAAAGGTCATTAACGTGATAAGATCACCATGAAAGTATTTCCTGGTTCTGGAGGGAAAAGTTCTATATAATGCAAAAATTCGGTCCACCACAAAATCCGAGCCCTAGCCTCTCGCCTATGAAGCGTCACGCTTATCACTACACCAAGCCGCCGTTGAGGAGTGAGCTGCTTCCATGTAATTTAAGTTTTCTCATGTTATGTCACCTAAAACCACCCACATAACTCCGTTCAGAGAGTCGCTTGGCAGATTTGGAAAGCGGATTCGAATTCAGCGCCCAAAAACACGTCTAGCAGTATAGGTCTTATTTCAAATGGCCACTTCGAGTTGGGATCCTTCCCTGGTTAGTATGAATAACAGACTATAGTAAGCAAAAATTCACTCACTTATAAACACAAGTGAATAAAAAAACCCTAGTAACAGCAAAAGTAGCTCACCTTTTTTAGCCTCTAGGAGTAGGAAATCAAGTAAGGGATCGCGGCAGCAAAAAGAAAAACGGAGGGAAGAAGAATGGGAGGAAAACATCGCCTCATCACTCGGCGATCAGCTGATTGTGTGTGGGTCCTAGAACGAATATTCGCAATCTCTATTGCCTCGACACTCGTCTAACGTGACATCGATCGAGACGTGGGAAAGCGAATCAAGACAGCCACAGGGCTTCCACTATGCCCTGGAAGAACTCAGTAACCATTTTTGTCGTGAACCGTGCCTTTAAGGCAATATGTAAAATCAAGCCAAAGAGTGAGTTTCACTAGGAGCGATTTATGAGATATTCCATCTAGGCTTTTTATCTGGCCACTGAGTGTAGGAGTGCGTACGTTTCAGTTGCACTGGCATTCCGTATTTCTGCTCTGTACTATTAGGATGTTCGGAATTTTTAAGAAAATTTTCCCTCTCAACTTTGAAAACATGTTGCTCGCGAACGCGCTGAAGATGGACTACAGATTCGCGGGGAAAGGGGTATTGTTTATAAAGCAATACTATAATTGATCGCTCGTCAACCGAACGATGTGCCATCAATACGACTACCGTAGCTTTCTGCTTCTCCATTACGAAATTAATCGCTTCGACACTCAGGCTTGGAATGACATATGGTGATTGATTGGCAGCGGTGAACATCTCTTATTACTAACCATAAATGGAGCAGCGCTTCCTCTAAAATAGATTTGCATCGACGAATTTTGTCGAAGCGAACGTCCGCTGTCCTCAAACACCGACATTAATCTGGCCTCCCGTCAGAGCAATCCTGTTCAAGGTGGCAGGATTTAGAAGAGACGATCCCTTCTTCCCAATTCATCATCCATTACGTTCTATGCAGAAGTCACTTTAAGAGCAGGACTTTTTGCAAACAACACACATCCTTGAATGAGCAGGAGCGAAGAGGGCGAGTCAGTGTGTTTCAGAAGCTCCTCGTCCCTTAGCGAATAGGGAACTTCAACGTGGACAGACTCTATTAGCCCTCTGGATGACAAGTAGGTGCCATGGGAAAAACCCGGGAAATCGCAATGCCTACCAATGGACGTGAGGTCACGGCCCGCTATGAAGCGAGCCGCTCACGCCAAGAAAGACGTGAGCTCATTCTTCCCCTGCTCAACCGGTGTTTTACTAGAAGATCCTACCAGTGTACTGCGGTAAACGCAGGAGTATTCTGTTACCGGCTGAGAGACGGTGTATTGAGCCTCCATTTCACGCCGATGACTAGGAAATTTCCGATTATGATGGATAGTGCTCGACCACCCCGCACAAGGACGTCAATGGATGAGTTGGAAAGACTTTGTATAACCTGACTACCTCACTCCTCACATATTCCACTGACCTCAACCGTATTATTGCCACCTTTTTAGAAGCCTGCCGACCTGCTCTGGAAGGAAAAAAATTACCATTCGAGAAATCAAGAAGTTGGTAGATGAACGGATTGCGTCGCGCCTCTCTTCTATCTGGAGCAATGGCATCAGTGCCCTGTCCTGATCAGGTCTGAGTTTGTTGGTGTACTTATTTTGTGTTGAGAAAACCGGCTGAATTTCCTCAAAACTTTTCGGACACCTTAATTGTTTAAGTTCGAAAGGAAAACACAAAAAAGTAATGATAATTATGCGAGCTTTTGAAGAGCCGTAGAAGGCAAAGATCACAGGACCCGCTTTACACTTCGTGCTCAAACGCACTCCTGAATGTGATATTTGGAGCGTAACAAAGTCATAGATAGTCGGTAACAGAAAAGAATGCAAATGATAAGTTGTCGTCAAGTTATTGGGTCTGCTGCGCCCATCGTTTGGAAGGAGTCTTGGCATTCTTATGGGAAATGAATGTAGTAACTAGATGTGGCTTGCTGGCGACAGTTATTAATAGTAATTAATAATGATAAGAGCTGATAACATGCTTCAAAGTGCAAGAAGGACTCTGGAAACTTGACACTTCAGAGTTTGGAATGATCGCTGATTGTATGAGAAATGGATAACACCTGATAAGGCATGATAACGGACCTAAGAATCAATTTGCTGTCCGATAAGCTTTTCCTACTGAGGTGCAGTCTAACTACTTCAGTATATAGTGGAAAATGTGGGGACGGTTGAGGAATACAATAACGACTGATAAGGAATGATGGGGACTTCAAGTGGAGCATTCTGATCGGCCGAAACCTCTTATTTGAGTGACAGCAAAATACTGAAGGGTGCGTCATGTTGTTCCCAAAAGTCATTCTCTTGCCCAGTCTAATATAGCTAGGCTAGAAGCGCGGAGTCATTCGGCTTCCACGTCAGAGTCTGGCAAGCTCGTTGGTATCCATACCAACGAGCTTGCCTATACCTATCTATACCAAATACAGTAGCACGAAAGAACATCATGTGAGTTGAGATTCGGAAGCTATGGAATCCGTTTCGCTCTTCTCATTAGCAAAACAGTACGTGAGTATGTTAAGTGCGGTGCGAGCGGTGCTTAGATAGTGGTGACAGGGACTGCTATCAATTAATGAACGGGAGTAGGTCACTGTAGAAAAAAACTCATTATCCCTTACACCCTTTGCTTTATCATTGGGAACTCGGCTATCCAGTGAATGGTTTGTTGTGGTAAGATCGCAGAAAGTCGGCGGCATGAAGAAGTAACAGATGATAAGAGAAAGCAACTGGTGTAGGCTGATAACGGAATCCCGGGCACGGACTTAGTCCTGCAAGATTTCCTTGTCAATAGCGGAGCTTCACTATTTTTGCGTGTGGCATGAGGTGTAACTGTATCATTATAAGTTTGGAAGCTAAAAGAAATAACGTGATAGCGACTGAACTCGGCTGATGAGGGATCTTGTGAAGCTAGAGCCACCCGTTACACCTTTCATATTACTGTTAGATTACTAGGATTCTGGGTTATGTGGGGATTAAAGGGACTATAAATGTTTGTGACAGAAAGCAGCATCGGTATCGGTAAAGATTGGTCAAGGTCATTAGACCAAAATGAATTTTAATCTTTCCGATTATACGGGGAGGGTCAAAATTATGATGACACAGATATCACATTCCCGAAAACAGATAGGAAGCTAATAAAACAAACCAATTTCAAAAAAGTGTTTATTGCTAATCTGTTATCAAAATACACAGTGAAACTGAGATCTGTTGCTTTCTGCTTTCATTCAACCCCGGAGGCGACGATATAAGGCGTCGACGGTGGCACGCAGCTAGGACCAACGAGCTGATCCCGGCTTTTTACAAGGGATTTTCGAGACTATTCCGGTTCTTGTTTGGGTAACGCATGCCTCTATTGCCAAGATTGAACACACCTATGGGGTTTAGGTCAGTGCTCCTAAGTGGCCACTGATGGAAGGTTATGAAGCCGGGAAACTTCTCCTACGGAATTCCGGGACAATTTCTGATCTGCGGTCAGATCTCGATCAATTTTTGAACCCCATCTTAACAATGACTGGTCCGAATCGCCAAAATTTCTTATTTTCTACGGCAGTATCTGACAGGCTACAAAATTAACTTTGACTTCTTAAGTTACAAGAGTAATCGATGTTTAAACTTCGGCCGCAATGCTCCCAAAGGTCATCACAGAAAGTTAGTGCTAAGTGCTATGTCATTTCCATTTATTTCAGCTCCAAATGAATCCTGCCGCTTTGTTTAACTATAACCTTTCTTACCGTAAATATCTCCTCGTCGATAAAAAGAATTTCCGTGTCCATTTCTTTAGAGATGGCGGGCCAACCTTTCTCTTCTCATCAGCCTGCTCTATCGTAAAACCACTTTCAGATCGTGTCAAGGCCTGATTATGCAGATAATGTTCCACGGTTTTGCACACGACAGAAAACTTCTCGAGATATAAGTTTCTCTAGCCGTTTTGTGCGCAGAGCGATCTTTACTGCTACGCAGAACTCTGCCCTATCTCCTTAGAACTCCTCCCAAATGTAACCGTAGAGGCCTCTTATTATTCACCCCTCCCAACTGCAGTTGCTCCCAACCTTTAAAAGCGTCTTATGGTTAAATATGTAAAGCTCCCACTATTTTTCAAATCTGTCAGAAATCCAGTATTACTAGAAAGGGAATAATGTAGTCTACGTTGTGAAATGGAAGAAGGCGAATGATATGTGATAAACTGAGTAAATTTGGTATAAGCGTCAGCGCGCGCTGTCATCATAACATTGGCCCACCCTATACTATTAGGCCGAGACCCATTGACGCACTATCACACTTTTGGTAATAAAATAGATCAGCACTGATCGGCCTGATACGAAGGATACCCGTTCATATCGACCGAGCCTTAAATTCCTCAATGTTAGTTGGTCTCTTCAGACTCGTGTGGAAATGCATGCATATTGATTGACTATCAGGAAGGTAGGAGTATATGCAGTGTATGCACCCGAATACGATTGTAAATGGATATCGAGAGCGGGGCGCGTTCCATACACAGAATTGATCAGAGTCAGAAGACTGAGACCTCATATATCAACCCCACCTCAATGCTTTGAATGTAAAAGACTCGAAGAGAGAATAACCCGTTACTTGACCCCGCTATCAGCCACGACAACAACCCGACCAACAGTTTTTCGGAAAGGGGAAGGTGGCCGGTCAACAAATATATGCAAGCAGATTAGTTGTATTATATAAAAGATATTTTTCTATAAATAGTATTCCGAAATCGAGAAAACAGTCACCGCATCAGAAGACACTGCAAGCTCCAAGCGCCTCGAAGACGGAAAATTTGCTGAGAACTCGGTTTCAATGCGAATATCGCAAGCATCCCTGTCTGAACATATCAGAAGCAAAGAATGTTACTAAGTAATCAGTCTAAATGACTGACAGAACACTCACGGAGGTCACTAGACGACTGGTTTTCGTGAAACAAGGAAACTACGTGGGTCAGTGCACAAGCTTCTGCATTCGTGAGTATTGACGGTTCTTGAGAAAAGAGGGAACAAACAGTTCTGAACACGTTGACCTGAAATATCTCCTTCCAGCAAGGAGCTTTTGAAGCATCGGAAAAGGGTATCTAATTGAATGAGCACACCTCCTGTTTGTCCTTGTAAGTTATTATATTGGCCGATCCTGAAGGGAATGGAAATTGCTCAAGATATCGCATTAATCTCAGTAAGAAGCCAGAAAAGTCCTCTGAAATAGTGAGATCAACACTTGCAAAGCGCTGCGTAGCACCAGAAGTGTTTGTCAGAAGGCGAATGGCAGCCGCAAAAACAGAACAGATTCTAAAATTGATTGACACATCGCAAGAATTGTTACCGATTAAGGGATAAGGGCCTGTCTGCCTGTCACGAAATTGGACACCTTAGGAAACACCTGGGTAGGTTGGATCAAGTTCATAATGGGTTGAGCGTAGTGTAGCAACAATAGAGCACATACAAACCAAGGGGAGCTCCTCCCTCAAAGGGCGGGGTATGTGCCGGCGATAGGCGATGCCATGGGCAGCCATACGCAAAACTTCCTACTTCCTAATTTGGTCTTATAGCAGCGCAGACGCCGGAAAAAATGGTCAAAAGTGAGTGACGGGTCAACAATTGAAATGATGGGGACTCTTGGGGGTGGACGGAGCGTTCTCGCAGTGCGCGGTACGTTCAACATGAGTTCATAACTAGATTCAAGGCGTGAGGGCTAGAGCCAAGGATAAAGAAAAAATGGCTGTCAAAAACGTTCTAAAGCGCGGGGAAAAGCGATTTCAGAAGAAGTGTGGTCAAATGCCCGAAATGGGCTCGGTTGTACCAAGGTGGGCGTTCTAGAGCGAGGGAAAAAAGTAGTTGAGAGAAATGAGGCTAAATCTTCAAAGTGGGTTTACACTAGAGTGGGCGGGCTAGGATCAAAAATTTACTACTCCACTCAACACCGTTTTGAGGCGCGGAAAATCGTTAGCCGCCGCTAAGAGAAGGGTGGTCAAATCATGATGGTGAACGAGAACACTTCACGAGAACCCAGAGACGTTCGTAACACTATTTATGGGTTTTCTCATTAGTCTTTATCTATAAATTCACCAGTTGGGCAATGCACGCCAACGCGTGCATTATATATCAACGACCGCTTGCCTGCGATAGAGTCATTCAAAGGAGTGTTGGATTATCAGGATGGGGTAGTTCTCTTTAGAACGCAGAACTGCTCAGAGCATCACGCTCGATATATTTCATTTGAGCAGAATTATCAGTGGTTGATCATAGCTCCGTCCACCTCGGTGCAGATCCTTTCCACTATAAAAACTCGACCACCCTTTTTCCAACTGCTCCTAACCATATTTTCCGCATTCTAAAGCTCCGAACCATTTTCTCCGCATTCTAAAAAATTTTTGAAGAGATGAATTTTTGGTCCCAGTCCCGCTTTCCTGTGCCAGCTTCGCCCATTTCGACTTAACCCCATATGTTCCAACACCTCTAACCACCTTTTCGCCGTGTTGTGGAATGTTTCTAAATAGAGTCATGAAATTTTAATCTAAGCTCCGCCCTCTTTGCTGCCAACCCNTTTATTTTTTTCTTGATCTCTACGCCTTCGTTGAGTCGAGGTATGAATCTCTGTGGAAACTGCGATTACGCTCGCCCTCCGCCGGCAAGTTTCCTCTACTTTATTTGTTGACCCATCCCTCACCTTTGCACATTTTTTACCGGCGTCTGGATTGTTATGAGACCGAATGAGAAAAGGTTGCCCATGACCCCACCCTGTTCCGGCACATGCCCCACCCCTTGGGGGCGGAGCTCCGCTAGGCTCACATGTGCTCTGTTGCACTTACCCTATTACCCTATGCTCAACCCATTCCGAACTTCCCTAGTTCTCCAGGTGTTTCTTCAGGTTATGTAGAATTTTCGTACAAACAAACAAACAAACAACAAACGAATCAACAGACAGACAGACAGGCAGACAGACAGTCAGTCAGAGCGTATTGTATATGGTACGGATCATCATTTCTAAATGTAGAGAGTTGGTTTTTGTCTATCTGTCCACTTGTCGTCCCGAAATTTGGCGCTACCTGAAGCGCTTGTAGAAGTCGGGTGCAGTTGCTTTCCATTGAATAGGGTCTAGAGCAAGATCACCGATACACTTATTAGATCAAGGTCAGTATCCCGCTCGCAAGCGGCGCACATGAACCGGAATGGGCGGTGCAATGTGATAAACTTCATGCTATCGTTTCAGAAAAGCCCACCTTGGGAGATGGGCAAAGGTTAGGAGTAGGTCAAGAAATCAAGGGGAAAGAGACTCACCCGCGGTGAGCGGAGCATCTTCGAACAGACTTCCTGAACACTAAGGAAGAAGCCATGTAAATTCTAAAAAATCTCGCCACCACAAAATCCGGAGTGTGGATTCACGATTATAGAGCGTCACATCAACCACTATCCATTGTAGCCGCTAGAAGGACAGCGGCCACGTTGTTATGCTTTTTTCACACTAAAGGCACAGTTTACGATAAAAATGGTTTCTGAGTTCTCCTTCTAGGAATACCCATTTGCCTCCAGGGGTAACAGGAAGGGCGCTGTCGAGACCAAAAACTCAACAGGTGGGCATGGTGGAAGCCCCGCTACCGAATCCCCGGATACCTCGCCTCTCGAGCGATGTCACGTCAGACGAGGTTGAGGCAATACAGATTGCAATATTTTAACCCCGACACAATCAGCTGATCGCCGAGTAATGATGCGATGATCTTCTCCTACTCTTTCGCTGCTGCGATCCCTAATTTAATTTTCTACCCCAAGAGGCTGGAAAAATGTTTTTGTTAACCTGCTTATAAGTGAATGAGTTTTAAGTTCATTTTTGCTTCGTCAGCTATCCGCACCGTGACCCACATGTACGCAATGATCACATTGTAGAGCTCGTCCAAACACCCCTTCATTTTTCTGGTCTTCTTCTCGTCCAGCCCCTTTTCAACGATTCTTTCTGGACTTTTGACGCTTTGGAAGCGCCGACTCACACACTTTCCCAACTTTCATCGCACTCTTTTCCACCTTATCTTCCATTTTTCGTCATAATCTGGATTACCAAGAGTTATCGTGAATTGTGATTTAAAGCGCCAAAATAAACATCATTGTTCCATTCAGAAGGGATACCGGCAAACTTGGTAACTATCAGGATGAGCAAATAATTACGCAATACCCACGGCATCTCCCTTTTGACAATATTCGGAAACGGCAACCTCTCTCGATTGAGAGAATGAGAGACGGAGATGGGGAGAGCTAGCTATTTTTAGTCTGAGAGATTACCTCGATTAGTTCGTGATTTTACGACGCCATTATTTCCAATTCGTTGACAGTTCCACTTTACATCTTGACCATCAACTGTCCACGTAATAAATGGGAGAGACGTGAGTGAAAGAAGTCGACTCAGCCTGAACACACCACAAGTAATGTCAAACCTTGCGCGAGTCGGAAGGCATAAGTCGTAACACAATGCCGTTCACTACTAGTTAAAAATTGATTCGAAAAAATACAGTGGAGAATAAAACCTTGAAAGTAGGCAGCTTTTCCAAATAGACCATACATCTACTTCTGTGACATAGCGATTGACCACCTGCAGTATAAAATTCACTATTAGTGGACGATAGCTAATGTTTGATCGTGGATGACATTAGTGCCGGATGAATGAATGGTCGAATAAGATTTCACAGAATCGATGGAGGTTTCAACCTAATGCTCAGACTACTATACATCTCGGGAATATTTTGGTGACATAAGTTCAGCACTCAATCCTTAGGATTATGGACTCCAAGGGCTACTACCCAATTGAAACCGTACACATAACGCAGCGAGCGATGGGCTAGGAGGCATTGCCGAAGCGCGAAAGTCGATAACAAATTATCAGGCAAGTCTCGAAACCTCAGCGCCGTCTGAGTGAGTATTCATATGATTATTAAAGTTTTTGTTTGCAATGTTTGGAAAATTCGGGCTGCTTTGCTTTCATCTACGACTTGAGAACTTTCACTAGAGAAATAGTTGAATTCGTTTACTATACTCAGGTTAAGATTCTTGAGTAGAATATTGGAAATTTTCTAGTTAAACTGCCAATCTGTCTCTTAACTTTTTACTTCCTTACTGTTGTTATTTTCTTACTCTTCTGTTCTTCATCCTTTACTCGGCCAATAACGATATAAAAAGCATAACGATCATGAAATTTACAACTAAATAAAAAAAATTGATTCTCTTCATTTCAAATTCACATTCAGATCTCAAAGAAAGAGATTGATTTGCTGAAGAAGGCCTTGGATAAGGAAACTGGGTCTGCCCCCCTATATCGTCTAATGATGCTTTTTCTGATAATCGTGTAAATTGCTGTGAGGAATATGAAAGAATTAGGTCAGCTGTTATTTCTGGTGTTGCCGAAAATGCTGATCCTAGTACAGCTGTTCGCTTTCCTCTGATGCTGATGTTATTAAGAAAATTTTACTGTTTCTCTCAATTTAATGTATACCTATCTCTTTCTTTTGCATGGGTAGGCCGAACCATACTCGGCCGCGTTTACTCAAAGTGGTTCTTTCCACCCCATCTTTCCAGAGGCAACTACTTTCTCATGCATCCATGTTGAAACACTTTTCTATTAAGGGTATTTATATTAGGCCGTCGTTAACTAAGGCTGAACGTGATTGTTTATGGGCCTTAAGAGCTACTAGGCCTAATGCTGTAAATCCCAATCCTCCAATTGTTCAAAAATCGTATGCCACTCCTACTGATGATCATTCCGTCAATATTTCCTCTCCATCCGAAGATGTTCCGAGTAATGTTATTGCTTCAGATGATAATCAAACTTCGTTAAACAATTAAGGTTTCCTCAGTGCGCTGCTAATAATAAATTATGCTGCATCTTGGCCAATATTAGGTCTTTACCAAAGAATGTTCTTTCTTTGAGTTCTTTCTTTCAGCTTTGAGATGTCGCGTCAAGAATTTGAAGTGGTTGCATTGATTGAGACTAGGTTGAAAAGGAAGCACAACTTGCAGTCTTTGCTAGGCGATATTTTTTCGTTTTATGAGGAGATTAGGTGCGACAGGCCAAGAAAAAAGGGAGGCGGTGTTATTTTTCTACTGAACAGATCCTTATTTCCCGTTACTGTTTACGCCGAATCCGTCTCTGATGGGTATGAGATAGTTTCATGCGATGTTTCGTCGCATGGTTGCAGTTATCGATTAATTTTGGTTTATAGAACGCCCAAATGCTCCGCAGAACATAATTTGCAGTTGGATAAATGTATCAGTGATCTTTCATCCAGTAAAAATTCATGCCTTCTAATGGGTGATTTCAACTACCCGGACATAAATTAGCATGATGCTCTATCTCCATCTTCATCGTTGGCTAATGATTTCTTGCAAATGCTCAGTAATCATGGCTTCTCCCAATATGTTAACATGTCTACTAGAGGAAATCATGCACTCAATTTACTGTTTTGTAATGAGGAAGGGATTACAAATAAAATTCTCGTTGCCTCACCTCTATGCTCCTGCGATCATGCCTCTATTCGCTTTGTTTTGGAGGGTCAAAGAAACAGGCGTAAATTTGTTTACTCTCGAGACTTTAAAAACGTGAATGTTGCTGGGATGACTGCGTATTTGGATAAAGTTGATTGGTTAGGTGTTTTTCCTTGTTGTCTCTCGGTTGATGAAATGTATGAAGCTTTTCTATTCATAATAAAACATTGCCTGAATCTCTTCGTTCCTTTAAAGAGGGTCCCGGTCTCCCCTGAACACATTCCTGATTACTTAAGACGTTGGTTTCGCCTTGAGGGAAAAGCCTACCCCATTCTCTGTGATCAATTATTTGCTAGCGATACAGACTCTATAATCGTTCAACATTCACTTACTTTAATTGGGCAATATGTCTGGTCAGACATATTGTATTTCACCGTTTTGCAGTCATTTTTCCGATGCCCATGCAGTTCACTGTATTCTCGATCGGTTTCTTCAAGGACTTTGGAAGTGCGTAAATTAGAAGCCGCTCTCTTCTGGAATAAAGCAAAAAAATCCACGTGTGAATGATATTAATAATTAACGCTTCCGGTCATTTCACTCACATATTCAGTAGGTCTCTTTTTTCGTGCAAAACTTAGCCATTCGTAAGCACTCTCCTTCTCGTTATGAATAATGGAGCTCGTAGGAACTGAGTCACATGCAGAGGATGGCGACTTTTTCTTATCTAGGAAAACTAAAAAAAGAGTAATAACAGACACAATAGCATATGATGAAGACGATGCCCGATGTGGTGGCTCAAAAGGAATAAACAAGAAGGTCAACTTACCCTTCTTGAGAGGATCTCTACTAAGCTGCATATTAGAAACGGAAGGTAAGTTGCACTTCTCTACCGGTGACGGTCGCACTTCAAAGTTCACTTCGACACATCTACTGTCAATAGTTTCCGCCAAAGAATCAGCTGCGTCGGAGTCCTGTAATAGTTTTCCAGATGATTTTGAGAATCGGCCTAAAAACAGGAACAGTATACAGTCTCAATTTGTGGTAATAGGGCCAACAAATTTCCGTGGGAACTGGACAATCTTCTGTTGAAACCCTTCTGAGCCACATGTGTTTGAATCATCAGGCAGTTCGACGAACTCGGCGACTTGAAAGACTGAACTGACGGTAACCTAAAATGAGTTTCCTTATGAATAAAATAATTTTTCGAAAAAAAAAACTCTGCTTCGGAGCTATGGGTAGAACTACCTTGCCGCCGAAGTCTGATCCCTATGAGGATTTTCGCAGCAGGAATTGGTTCTCACGAGACGCGGAGTTTTTGACATTCCAAGCATTCTACAGTCATCAACAAAACTAAATAGCGGAATATTATATAAAAACATGACGTTTTTAATACAAATAGCATCTGTTAACTTTGACCGCGGTCTGCGCGACTCGGATAATCAAACGAAATTGTTGTTGCAGAAAGTGCCATCCAATTCACCTTGATGTATATCCACGATCAGTGTGTCTACTTGGAACATGACTGTCCACTAAAATGTTCCGCGTTTCTTTCAGAAAATTTCTCCTCAACAAAATTTCTCGAACTCTCTTGTGTTGACATCACTCAAAACACTACCGAGATGGAACCGCGACCGAGAGGTTTTTTTTTCCTTTTTTTCCAATGTATGTATGTATGTATGTATGTATGTATGTATGTATGTATGTATGTATGTATGTATGTTCATATATCCGTCGCAAAATTCAATATATTACCTGACAAACAGGGCGGAGGTAGTGTAAGGCAAATGGCGCAGTACCTCGCACGCACGGTTTCGAATCCCGTATCGATATCCGCCTAGGCCGACCAAGCCTTCCATCCCTCCGGGATCGGTTAATCGGTACCATACTCGTCTTGGAGAATAAAAGCACTGACTTGTACAAGTGTCCCAAAACTATGTGCGCCGAATTCAGAAATTTCTAAGGTAGAAATAATCCATCAAATTCACATTACCTGCTTTAATTACTTGCATAAGAATATGCATGGCTTGCAATATGCATGGCCACTGCTGTGGAACTCACATTATCTTTTAGATGGAGGAGGCTCGTTCAACGCCACTTGTAATCATTAACACGCCATTAGGATACGGAAGGGCAGTATGAAACTCTTTGGGATTTCTATTATATAATAACCATATGGGAGGCTATTAAACGATACGGAAAAGGAGAATGAATCAGAGACAAACCAGGAAAGGCAGAAAGACCAGTGTTTCTGAGATAGGACCATTATTAGGCTGAGTCATAAGTCCACGGACAAAATGATAGCGATGACTTCGAGAGATCATAACTCAGGAAAGGGGAGACGAAAATGGGCATGCATGGCACTGCTAGATAAGTATGGAGAGCTCTTCAAAACACATGCTAACGAACACACCTAACTGTTTCCTTTCCTGCAACCATGCACCATGATTTCAAGCCGTCGCAACTCCACCTCCGTAACACAATCCTATTCATTTTTTCTGGCCAAAAGCCCGCGGAGATCGATAGACCTATTAAGAGAGATTACAAGAAGGTTGCTCCTGCTAGATGCACAACTCATAAGTGGCACACGAAGTTCACGTCGGACGACTATCCCACCGAAAATGAAGACCGTCCGGGACGCTCAGTGGAGTTGGATTCGGAGGTGCTGCGGAGCCAGGTGGAAGCCTATCCGTATCAAACTACTCGTGAACTGGCAGTCACTCTTGCGGAGTCAGTCCACGATTATTCATGGATTGAAGTCAATTGGCAAGGTGCGAAAGCTCGGTCGATGGGTGCCTCATGAAGCAGTATGACATGGAATTTGAAGCAGTATGACATGGATTTTGGCGCCGACATGGCACATTCTCTCTTCACGCTCAAGCGCAGGAGATAGTCATTTGTACTCGTTAGCATGTATTTGGAAGAGCTTCTTATACTCTATCTAACGATGTCTCGCTCGTCCATTTTCGTCACCTCTTTCCCGAGTTATNATTATTCATGGATTGAAGTCAATTGGCAAGGTGCGAAAGCTCGGTCGATGGGTGCCTCATGAAGCAGTATGACATGGAATTTGAAGCAGTATGACATGGATTTTGGCGCCGACATGGCACTTTCTCTCTTCACGCTCAAGCGCAGGAGATAGTCATTTGTACTCGTTAGCATGTATTTGGAAGAGCTTCTTATACTCTATCTAACGATGTCTCGCTCGTCCATTTTCGTCACCTCTTTCCCGAGTTATGATCTCTAGAAGTCATTACTATCTCTTTATCCGAGGACTTATGACTCAACCTAATAAAATTGTCCGTCTGCCATCCGTCGTGATCCTGGGTGACCCATCAAAAGGAAGTCAACGGGCACGACTTATCGGAGTTATCGCAATGGAAGAATGTCATGAAGGGGCTTCACTGTCATCCCTATCGTATGCGGAAACCCACCTCATTTCCGATCTCAACAGACACCGCAGGGCCAAAAAATGCAAAAAGTCGCAGACCCACTTGAGTGATGACACGCAACTCTTCACCGTTTTGTCTAGCCAAAAAATTGTAAAACCTTACCTCAACAACCAAAACGTTCGCGTTCCAGAAAAAACATCTAGCGTGCAATCTCTTACAAAAAGGTTACATAATAACAGTGAAATGATGTTTTTTGAAGAAGTCACTGGCAAGGGTGAGACGCTCGTGGTTTCTTCGGTGCCGGCGAGAAAATTGACCAAGACCAGTGCTCATAGAGAGTACTGATGGACATAATAAAACCCTGATCCGACTCTGACTTTCCTGAAACATCTCGTGGTCCTTCCAGCTGGACGCTACTCCAGCCACAGAGCCGAGCTTGCCCGGGATTGGTGCCAAGGAGGACCTGTCGAATTTGCAGTCCCACTCTGGAGTTCTTTAAAGCAAGACTGAAAAGCAAGACTGAAGAAGGGCTGGGAAGAAATGAAGTAGGATACCTGCGTGCAACATGCGAGATGATTGAGAGCAAACTTAGGGCCCGTATCCACGCTCGTGGGGATATTTTTAAATGTGGCTGTAGCGTGTTGTAGCAAATGGTGTTAGCTAAAGTGCATAGAAATTGCAGAGCCTTTCTCAGTTAAGAAGCTCAAAACATATAGCTTGAATTGGCGCAAATAATTTTGGGACAACCTGTACATCGGTTGGCCGCCGCAATTCACTGTATCGGCCACTTACGCATTCAATAAGCCGGCATGATCATGAAAGGAAGTCTAATGCGGGGGCGCATCCTGCAGACGTGATTGATGAACGCCCAGAAACTTTAATCTTTTCATTTTTATCCTAAAGTACCTTAAGAGGTCGGCAGAAGATCGTAAGGAGTAGAGCCAGAACAAGATCAACAGATCACCATGAGCTCAGCGGAGCTCCGTTCGAGAGGGGCGGCTTCTCAAGTCAGCACCGTCAATTTACAGCTCCACTTTCAGAGGTGAGGGATTCACTATGGTAGGATTAGCGCTGCGGGGAGTTGGCAAAATGCCGATTTTATATATCCTTGTGCAATTGACCGATCAATGATCACTTTGATCCTTGGTGTTCCAACTCGAAAAATATGAAGAGATGTGTGTATAGGGAATATAGTTCTAAACACAGCGATCGATGATGGCAACCGACTTGCGACCAGACACGGGCAGTAGGAACGGTTTCATGTAATCGATCCGCCGCCCGCGGCTATTGCGACCATTTGCCTCATTATAACTATTCTAGCGTTCTTCATACAGCTCGATCGCTATGCGATTATTACTTTTGGTATGTTTCTACTAATAGTTCTTTTGTTCCTGTTTCTTACTTGCTGCTGCATTCTGCTACACTCCTTCGCGCGCGACGTCTCTCTCGTCGAGACGCGACAATTTTGTTTCTACTGCACCACACCCGTTCCGTACTAGTCGATATGAGACGGCCATTCCCTAATCATTTCATCGCGAAGAAAAGGGAAGTATTAACGGCAGGTTTGCACACGTATCGGAGTGCGTGTATCGGTGTGTGTGAACGTTTCGGTGTGTGTGTGCGCGTGTGTCGTGTGTGTGCGCAGGTGTATTTTTGACCAAAACTTATAACTCCTGTTTCAGAGGGCCTAGAGAATGCGAAAATTCTTAAGTTGGGTATGGAACGTTCAAAAAGTTTGTTTGTGAGTGTGTGTTTGGTCAAGATTCATAATCCCTATTCTCCTGTACCGCAACGTTCAAACTTGCGAGGGATGTGGGAAGCCTGACGTAAGCACGCGATTCGACTTCGAGGGATGAAGAGGCACCTCCGAAAGGCAACAGCCAACCATTTCTGTCCTGTATGTATGTGCGTGTGCTTGGCCGGACTGTTGTTCCTTTAGACCTATGACGCTCCCATTTCATAAGACTACAGGCGGCAGAATGGGAACGCTGATCATAGGTTGCAGTACTGGATTATGCCTACGGGACAGGCGGTGCCCAGAAATGAGTCTATGGCCCCTAGTTGGTAACTTTGCACCAGAGGACTCAGAAGGTTCTATTAGTTAGAAATAAAGGCGGCACTGATACGACTGGTTTATTTAGAAACGATGAACTGATTGGAGCATTCCGGCCGCTCGGTACAAGAGAACTGCGAGAGAAAATGCCAAGGGTCAGCCCTCCTCCACGGTCGGCAGCTGTAACTTGGATGGGATCTGATACCGACAGGATGCCGCACAAAGCCAAACACTTAAACAACCCAAACGATTACCTTCGCCCCGATCAGGACCTTACGTCACTGCTGTACTGCGTCACAGTTCTTGTGAGCATAAGCCCAGTCGGGACGTGCTTCACGATTATCCGCAGAAATTAGCAGTTTCCTTACTGTACGACGTTCAAACAGACCGGTACCTCTCAAACGACGTCGTACCGTGCTCACGGATGGGTTTGGTCCTCCATGCTTCGATAATTCGCGAAGAATCTCGGCTGCAGTGAGACGTGGACCTTGCCTTGGAAGCCGCAGAGTACCTCTGTCGATACAAGACGAGACGTCATTCTTGCCGCCACTGAGCGTTTTTCGCTTCAAACCTCCTCTTCAAAATTGTTTTCACACATCTAGCTGACACCCCTGATTTTCGGAAACGCCTACATGTTAGGCTTCCGTGGAAGCTCCGAATAATGGTGTCAACTTTGTCTTTTCGCAAGTTACGGGTTCCTGGCCCTGCTTTGCCACAACTTTGATAATTTAAAAGGTGCATGATGTGATTCAAAATAGTAAGAGCCATCTAAAATTCTTAATATAAAAACCTACCAGCCATCAAAAGTGAAAATGCGCATTGGCGGACAATTCTTACTGTATATAAACGCTCGCGTATGTATGTTTGTTTGTACGGAAATTCGATATGACTTGAAGGAGCACATCCAGAAGTCGGGTCAGGTTCGTGATGGGTTGGGCATAGGAAAAGAGCACTAGAGCACATGTGAGCTCAGCAGAGCTCCGCCCACAAGGGGCGGGACATGCACTAGTGGGATGATCCATGGGCAAATTCTTCTTATTCCGTCTGACAGCCCAGAGCCGGGAAAAACTGCGCAAAGGTGGGGGATGGGTCAACAATTTAAGGAAGGAAACTCACCGGCGGTGGGCGGTGCATTCTCGCAGTGGGCGATACTTTCCAGAGAGATTCGTAACCCGATTCAGCGAAGGCGTCGAGGCCAGGAAAAAATGAAAAGAGTGAGCAAGGTCTTATGAGTGCTCGGCATGCGTGAGCTTAGCGAAGCGCCGCCCACGATTGGCGGGGCGTGCCTTGAGATGAAAGCCTACTCTTTTAATTGGATGTAACTTCGTTCGGAAGCGTTCTAGAATGCGGAAAAAAGTGGTTAGAGGTAATGGACAAATGTTGTCAAATGCTCGAAGTGGGCGGGGCTGAGATCATATTTCATAACTCTGTTCAGGAAAGTTTTAGAAAACGGTAAAAAGTGGGTAGAAGTAACGGACAAATGCAGTCACATCCTCGAAGTGGGTGGGGTTGGTACGGGAAAGCGGGGCTAGGACCATAAAATCATCTCTTCAAAAGCTTTCTAAAATGCGGAGATGAGAAGAGAAAGGTTAGAAGCAATTAAAAGAAGGGTGGTCAAGTTTATATAGTGGGGAAGAGTGAAGTGAACGGAACCATGATCATCCGCTAATAATTCTAACCTATTCTGATAATACAACATTCCGCTGATTGACTCCATCGTAGAAAAGCGGTCGTCGACATATAATGCACGCGTTAGCGTAGCGTAGCCCAACTGGTTTGAAAATAAAGCGTCAGTTTCTGTTGGAAGTGTGCTGCTGGACCGCTACACTAGCATAATGCTACTAAGTGTTTAGTTTACATACTGTACAAGATTCTAGCAGAAGGCAGGGTTTTGCGAAAGTTACGTTTAAGAAAGTGAAAACGCATTCTTCACTTAACGGCAATGTAGAACACATATATGCTTCCTGCACACAAACAAAACATGCAAACATACAAAAATACATCTACAACACACCCACACAAATGAAATATTGAAGCCGCTTGGCACGACAACTGGATGAACGCTGTGGATTTTCTACATTGAGACAAGGATAAAGAGACATGTTCATAATACTCACACATAAAGTGCAGAATTGTCCTTGAAGACCGCCTTTTCACTCGGATTGGAACGAACTCTTTCGATTAGTCCTTGGTCCAAAAATTTCTGCAGAAGTGTCACACAATTGGATCTGTAAAATCAAGCAGCCTTCAAAACTGAACGGGCAAATGTATTCATGATTGCTTCAGCTGGATCACTGTATTCATGACCTCCGACTGAGCAACCTTATAAGATTGTAAGATAGAACCGTAAACGGCTATCGTTACGCCACCAAGAAAAGAGGTTTAGAATTTTCTTACAACATCTGAATTACACTAAAAAAGCACAGTTCAAGTTAACATAGAGATGCCCTTTTCAAGTTGAAAAGCAGAAGTGCTGATGTGTTCCGAGAGTCGGGAGTGAGGCCTAGAGAACAAGAAAATTCGCCTAGTTCGCAAAAAAATAGGGCTTCCTAAGAATAGTTGAAATAGAGGTTGCACGAGATTAAAATGTCGGAAATGGCATGGAAGGGGCATTAGGACGAGATTTCATTTCTTACACTTGCGCAAAGAGCTGACTACATCAAGCTAAAATTATCCGAAACTGCGTACACTGTCGCCATGGGCCATCACAAGATGCCTTAACTTCCAATAAGGAGTGTCTTGAGAGTGCAGCCTCTACAACGCCGTTAAAATTCGTCCGCTGTGGCTGTTGTGGCATTAACCTATACGATCTCTGATCCCTTATAACGATCTATTATATCTAGGCTCCTAACCGACCTGACACATATGGTATAGCGGAACGCCACAGATTCCTGAAATTGATATTTCTCGGAAACCATTTTTATCCGAACTGTGCCTCTGATTAGATGGACTAGAAACCACGTAACGATTTCGGTTGCCCCAAAAGACCATGCAGCCTTTGCATTACGTACCATTGCGGTCGAAACGCACCCAACTGTTCAAGCAGCCAATTCAAATTCGGTAGAAGCACAGGCAGCAAGTTGGGAATATTGATGAGAGGGGGCAGGACTGGACTGCTCCTACAAGGGACGGCACGAAGGCGAAAATGTCAGTTCGTATTTAGAACTTCGAAACTTGTAAGGGTCACAGGGAGTTGGTCGTGAGTAGGTGGCAGGACTAGATTCCGCCCACAGGGGCGGAACGGGAGCTAAAATGTCAATTTCGTTGTTTCGCGTTTGCGTCTGTCTGTTTGGATGGAATTCGATCGCATCTGAAGCAGAAGTCGGGTCAAGTGTGGAATGGGTTGGGTATGAGGCAACACCAAAAGCACATGTGACTTCAGCAGAGTTCCGCCCACACGAGAGGAGGCGCAATGGGCAAAACTCCTTAATTAGGTTCCAGAACAGTCCAGACGCCGAAAAAAAAANNNAAAAAAAAAGCAAAAAAGGGATGGGTTAATAGATGAAATGAAGAGAACTTATCAGCAGAGAGCGATAGTTACCATATAAATTCGTAACTCGATTCAACGAAAACCTGAAGGTCAGAACAAAATAAAAGGTGTGAGCAAGGCCTTATGCGTGGTGAGCATACGTAAACGTTGACGTGTATCCAGATGTAAGCTTTTTAAAAAAATACAGCTTTGTTCAAAAACATTATCAATTCCATGCATGGCTTTCTACGGATTTTGCTCGGCACAATTGTATCACTGATTTTATTTTCTTGAACTTACTAATAAAGAATACTCAAAAACTTCGCGAAGGGTTCCAGAAAACAATAAAGTCAGCGACACAAGTGGTTAGAGGCTATAAAAAGAGTGATCAAATCTCTTGCGGGCGGGGCTAAGATCAAAAGTTCATAACACTGTTCAAAAAGTTCTAGAAACCAGGGAAAGCGTGGTTGGAGATAGTACAGGGAATGTGGTCAAGTGTCTGAAGTGGACGGAGTTTGCGCTTAGGTGGGCGGGGTTATGATCAAAAATTCACCACATTTAAGAAACGTTGCATAATGTGGGGAAAAGTGGTGGAGCTAGTAGAAGGAATTAACCAAATACTCTAAGTGGGCGGGTTCGCACTAAGATGGGCGGGACTAAGTTGAAATCGCAACATTGTTCAGAAACGTAGAATGCGGTAAAAAGGTAGTCAAATTCAGTAAAAGGAATGTGACCAAATCACCTTAGCCCCGTCCTGAGGCGGACGGGGCTAAGGTGAAATATCCATACTCTGCCAAAAACGTTCTAGGGTGCGGGAAAAAGTGCTTAGCGAGTATTGAAGGGAATAGTCAAATCTTTGCCTTCAACGGGATCCGCACTGGGGTCGGCAGGGATAAGACCAAAAATTCACAACTCTGTTTAAAAGCATTTCAGAATTCGAAGAAATTGGTTAGGGCAGCAAAAAGAATGGCAGACAAACTTTTGTAGTGGGA